>ML368187.1:69549-165779 GCA_005239525.1 Nicotiana knightiana | reverse complement strand
GTAGGAAATCACCCTACCGTCTTGCATCAACACCATGCCAACGACAACACGTGACGCATCAAAATATACAATATAAGACCCCGAGACCGTAGCAACACAAACATTGGGGCTATAGACAAAGCGGTCTTAAGCTTTTGAAATCTCGCCTCACACTCCTCGAACCATCTGAAAGACAAAGCGGTCAATATGGTCATAGGTACAAAAAGAGATGACAAACTCTCTACGAAATGACGATACTACCCGGCCAAACCAAGGAAACTTCGGATCTTAGTAGCTGAAGACAGTCTAAGACAATTTTGCACTACCTCAATCTTCTTCGGATTGACACTTTGAGAATTTTGCATACAAATTCATCTCTCTCAAGGTCTAAAGCACGATCTCAGGTGCTACTCATGATCTTTCCTACTGCGGGAGTACACCAAGATATCATCAATAAACACAATGATGAATTAATCAAAATATGGATGGAATACACTATTCAAGTGCATAAATGCTTCTTCGGCATTGGTCAGTCCAAATGACATCACAAGGAACTCGTAGTAACCATACCGAGTCCTAAAGGTAGTCTTCGAAATATCCGGATCCTGAATCTTCAGCTGATGATAACTTGACGGCAAATTAATCTTTGAGAACACTCTGGCACCTTGTAACTTGTCAAATAAGTCATCAATGCGTGGCAATAGATACATGTTCTTCATTATAACTTAGTTCAACTGTTGATAACCAATATGCATGCGCATATAAACCATGTTTCTTGTTCACAAACAAGACCTGAAAGGCAACACACTAGGCTGAACAAAACCCTTATAAAGAAACTCTTGCAACTGCTCCTTCAACTCAATTGGGACCATTCGACATGGTGGAATAGAAATGGGCTGAGTGTCCAGCAACAATAAATCGATATCCCTATCGAGCGACATGCTCAGAAAATCCACTGGAAATACATCTAGAAAGTATCTCACTACCAGAACGGACTCAATGGTAGGAGTATCAGCAACGACATCTCTCATAAAGGCTAGATAAGTATCACACCCATTTTAAACCATCCGTTGAGCTTTTAGAAATGATACAACCCTGCTAGGAACATAATCCAATGCATCCCTCCACTATAACTGTGGTAAACCTAGCATAGACAATGCCATAGAGACAAATCTAGAATAGCGTGATAGGGAAACAACCAGTCCATGCCTAAGCTTTAGCGACCCACCTACTTGTCACTTATGATGTCTGTGCAGTCTCGCGAAACTGCAAATATCTCTATACTATGTTATATCGATGAACGGTTTAATGTGTTTTGGAGACTAGTCAGCACATTAAGCACCTCCATCAACATATCAGTCATCTCCACCGTATAGATATCATCCTACTTCCCCTAGATACTCCCAACCAACTCTTGTTTATCATACCTACAACTCTCAGTCATCTCACTTTCAATCACCTCTACTCACAAAATTTCCCTCGACCTCGACCCAACTTTGATCGCAGACCTCATAATAATACACTGCCATTGCTGAACTTATCGACCAACTGCATGAAAGATTAAAAGTTGTTGGTTATGTCACTCATAGCCCTGCTATAACCCCTGAAAATCCATCCCAATGGGTCAATCCAAACAAGACATGTGCATACCATTCCGGCATGAAGGGGCATACAATTGATGAATGTCGCTCATTGAAGGATAAGATCCAGTCTATGATTGATAAAAAGGTCATCCAGGCAAAAGAAGCTGCTCCCAATGTTCGCAACAATCCGCTTCCAGACCATAGGAGTGTCAACATGATAGAGATAGAAGAAGATTGGGACCTAGAGTCGATCGGGTTAATCATAGAAGGTGATGACCCAAAGAAGCCAGTAGTCACTCTTAATACCATCATAGTCCAGATTCAGCTATCCGTAGATGTCGAGGTAACTGCATCACTCCCATTCAAGTTTAAACGGCACCACCTGCAAACACACATTTTCCGTTCGAGGTTGAAGTTATGCCGCCTACTAAGGCACCCATTCCATTTGAAGTAAAAATAGTTGCACCGATCACAGTGACGGTGTCAGCTGCACCACCTTTCAACAATAAGACCGTACCTTGGGATTACACGGCTAAAGCAAGAAGGAAAAGTAAAGCTAGGATAGAAGAAGCTGGTGCTGCACAGGGGATGACAAGGACCGATAGGGTCTATACACTTGAACACTTGGCAGAGTCTAGAAAGATGCTTCCAACAGGCCACCCGTCATTGAGACATGCCTATATGATCTTTGGAGGAAGGTGCAGGCCAGGGAATACTCAGTCATCGATCAGCTGAACAAAACTCCAGCCCAGATATCCATTTTGTCATTGCTGCAGAATTCAGAGACACACAGGAATGCTTTGATGAAAGGGCTGAACGAAGCATATGTGCCAAATAACATAACTAGTGGAGAAATGACCAATATGGTAGGTCAAGTACTGGAGAGTCACAAGATCACTTTCCACGAGGATGATTTGCCGCCTAAAGGGCTAAGCCATAACAAAGCACTACACATCACTGTGCAATGTGAGGACTACTTCATCACCAGGATTCTGATAGACGGGGGATCCAGCCTCAACATCTGTCCGTTGACAACACTCAAGAAATTGGGAAAGGGGTTGCACGAGATCAAAGAAGGATCTATGAATGTAAAGGCTTTCGACGGTTCTCAGAGGTCTACCATTGGTGAAATCAGTCTTTGTCTGCAGATGGGACCTACATGGTTCGAAATTGAATTTTAGGTGATAGACATATCGACATCCTATAATCTGTTGTTGGGACACCTATGGATACATGCCTCTGGGCTGTGGCATCAACATTGCATCAGGCAGTGAAATTTGAATGCAACCACCAGGAAGTAATCATCCAGGGAGATGGAAGCAACCCTATCTATAGTCTCCAGACTATCCAGGGGATTGAGGGTAGAAGAAGCCTGGGTGGAGAAACCTACCACCACATTGAACGGGTCAATGCAGTGGATAAAGACAAATGGTGGGACAGTAAGATCAAAATCATACTGAACTGGAGTGGATACGAGCCTGTCAGATGACTCGAGAAAAATCTTCAAGGGATTCCCAAACCAATACAGTTGAAGCACCATGGCACCACTTTTGGGCTGGGATACAAATACACTTGGCAGGAGTACGAAGACTGGTCGCCACCATGGCGCAGTCCCTACTATCCATTGGAACAGCCTATACCACATTTGGAGCATACTTTCTGGCAAGCTGATATCATATGGGGGTTAGAAGAAAAAGAAACTCTAGCAGCTTTGAAAGATCTATTCCTGGAAGATGGTGACATGGACTGTTGGTGTTATTGTTGAGGAGGAGGAAGAGGAAGGCCCTACCATCCAAACCGTGAGCAAGGGATCGTTTCTCAAGAATTAGACTGTCGGACCATCTAAGGACCGACGAGTCCCGGGGTAGCAAGGCTGAACAAGTATTGTTTATTTCATTTTGCTAATGATTTCCTTTTCCTTTTCCGCATTTCCATTTTTTGCATTTTCCAATAAAATCTCCAATGTTCCAAAACATTCAAAAATCACTTTTATGTTTCAACGAATCTGTATTCATTTACTATCATTTTCTCTCATTATTTTATCTTACAACATTACTATTTCCTGTCTTGATGAACCAATGGCTATGACATGCAATGAGACAACACAACAAAAGGACATTGATTCAGAAGAAGAAGAAGATACTATACCCGATTAAATTATCAGAGAAGTTGAGGATTTTGAAAATAGACCTAAGTCCAATCTGGACGGAACCGAGATAGTCAACCTGGGAGATTCAGAAACTGTCAAGGAAACTCGCATCAGCATTCATCTATCGCCATCAGAGAAAGTGGAATACACACAATTCTTGAAAGAGTATGAAGACATATATGCATGGTCGTACAATGACATGATTGGTCTAAGCACATCCATTATGGCTCACAAGTTACCAACCAACCCAATGTGCCCGCCAGTAAAGCCGAAGCTCAGAAAATTCAAGCCTGATATGAGTCTGAAAATCAAATAGGAAGTTACCAAGCAAATCAACGCCAAGGTTCTCAGGGTAGTTGAATATCCGACATGGTTAGCCAACATCGTGCCAGTGCCCAAGAAAGATGGAAATGTCAGGGTTTGTGTCGACTACCGGGACCTCAACCGAGCTAGTCTGAAGGATGATTTCCCCTTCCAGAACATACATATCCTAATTGACAATTGCGCCAAGCTTAGCTTCAGTCGTTCGTGAAACCGCCAACAAGAACATCAAGAAGATATTGAGAAAGATGATAGAAAAGCACAAACAGTGGCATGAAAAGTTATCATTGGCCTTATTGAGATACCGCACCACAGTCCGCACATCAACCGGGGCAACCCCTTTATTTACTGGTTTATGGTACAAAAGTTGTTATCCCTGCTGAAGTGGAGATCCCTTCCTTAAGAATCATACAAGAAGCTGAGCTCATCGACGCAGAATGGATAAAAGGCCGCTACGAGCAGTTGGCCCTCATAGATGGGAAAAGGATGAATGCAATATGTCATGGTCAACTTTATTAGAATAGAATGTCCAGAGCCTTCAACAAGAGAGTCAAACCAAGACAGTTCACACCGGGGAAACTGGTGTTAAAGAAGATCTTTCCTATCTGCATAAGGCTAATCTTCTGCCTTCCCTTGTATAAGGCTAATCTTCTGCCTTCATATCTGCATAAGGTTAATCCCCTGCCTTCCCTTGCATAAGGCTATCTCTGCCTTCCTATCTGCATGAGGCTAGCTCCTCCTCCAATTTACTTTTTCACCGAGACTAAGCGCTGTCTCTCAAGCATTATCTACTTCGCTTCTCTTTCGGACTAGCTTTGCCCTTCAATTCACAGGAATAAGCTCTATCTTGTTAGCATTATATTATTGCATATCATGGGCTGAAATATCGCCAACCTATCCAAAGGCGTCATAGTCTAATGGCATCATCCTCATAGCCGGAAGACACCATGTCATGGCCTGAGGATCTCTCTTAATTTGCATATCATTATTCAAAGGCATCATAGTTCGGAGGCACCATCTTCATAGCCCGAGAACATCATTTCATGGCCTGTGAATATCTCATCAAACAATTCATGACCCGGGACATCATGGTCTGAGGACGTCATCCCTAACCGTCCGAAGACAACATTCATAGTCCAATGGGAGCTTGCATCATGTTTGAATTTACGCACAGTATACGCTTGTATTGCTTTTATCTGCAGGTAACCCGGCAAGTGACGGCTACCCCGCAGGAGCAATCCCGCTCCAGTTCTCCCAACCATATCAAACCTAACCTCTTCCGTAGAGCCGTTCATTCATTTAGACCTAGATGTTGTGTCCGTTCTTGTGATAACTTCATCAGTATACTTCGCCGATGAATCTGGAACTACATACGACCTGATTCCTATAAAACCGGGGATATGTAGGCAGCTCAGAAACCAGGGCGCGACCCTAAATCTCTCAAACTGTTTCGCTCGGTCAAAATTGGCCATCTATCTTTACCCAACAATCTTTCATCCTTTTCGGTTAAAGATGGGCAGGTGTTGATACCCAATTTTTCCTAAAATAAAATGCATATATGTTTTCAAAATCATGCATTAGCATCAATTGGTATTTTTTCATAATTTTTCTACGTTTTTATTAATTTGTCCAGTAGTTTATTTCCAATAAATAACTACAAAATTGCATCACAAACGACTTCCAAACATTTCTTGATTTATTATTTATATTTATGGACCTATTGAGCCCAAGTTATTTCATAATTAGCCAAACTGGTACCTTTTGGCTATAATTGCAATAACTTTACAATTATAGCCCAATCATATAATTTTGTACCATTTTTTCATCAAAAATTAATTATTTATATTTTGTAAATACTAAATAAACTTTTTAAAACTATTGTCTATGCATAAAATTTATTTTTATAATTATTAGCTATTTTTACAAATTATTTTAATTAATTTAAGATGGGTATTTAACAAAGAGACACTTTTATTTCAATTCTAGACTGATTAAACCGGCCCCCAAACCTCATTAAATCAACCCAACATACCCCAATCCCAATTCCTAAATCTACCCGGCCCAGTGCAGATTTAATCTTGGTCGTTGATCAGTTTTGATCAACGACCCGGATTTCCCCTTTCCTAATTTAACCTAAACGACCCTGCCCCAAACCCCACATTTCACTCTCATTCTCTCTGCCGACACCCCTCTCCTTCTCTCTCAAGATTCCCTCTTCCAAAACCCTAATCCCCTCGCCATTTCTGGTTCGTCGTTAACAATGGTGGTTCCACCACCACCCCTGGCCTCTATGGATCCTCTCCATGGCCTGATTCTTGCATCCCCGAGGTCCTCAAGGGACCAGTTGGTTGTTCATTCACCCTCCCCGGGTCCGTGCTCACCATTCTCAGGCCACCATGGCCTTTCAGAGTAAGATCGATCTATTCTCTTGCTAGACCTATGGTTTCTAAGCCGGTCTCTCCCCATCTTTTGGTTATTCCTCTCAAAACCCTAATTTCATATCTTACTCTTTAGATCTGTAATAGATCTGATAGTATTCCGAGTTATTTTACTATTTTTTGTAAAAAGCTTTCTGTTTTTCGAAGCATCTCTTCATCTTCATAACTAGGGTTTCTGAGATTCCTTTTCAAAATGGTTTTCTCTGATTTTAAGGTGTTATTCTATGATTTTTATTATGTTTAAACGATTTTAATTTGGGTTCTCCCTTTACCTAACTCGTTTAGTTGAAAACCCCTAATTGTTTGGTTTAATCTTTGGGTTTCGAGTTCGTCTTTACTGTTCATTCTCTCAACTTGTCTGCACGTTTGATTCTCATGAATCTGCTTCGATTAATCTGAGTATTTTGTGATTTCTACCCTATTATGTTTATTAGGGTTTCTGATTCTTGCTTCTTCCACTTATATTACGTCTGTCCTACTAATTCCTCTAGTCATTACTGTTTTCTGGTTGAATCCCTGATTCTACGTGATTTGTACCAGTATGTCCATTAGGATTTCTGATTGTTTTCTTCTTCTTGCCTACTATGTGTTTATTTCGTTTGTTCATAAAGTTTTGTGTTAACTCTCCCCTTAATCAGCATTGTTCCTATTTGAATTTCTAATTTTCTGTGATTAACACCTTTTACTGATTTCCTGTGATGATGTCCTTACTGATTTCCAACCTGTAAACTATTTTTCTTACCTTATTATGTGATTGACTATTATTAGTTGAATCTTACTGATTGTTTCCTTAATTAGACCTTTCTGTAACTAGCCTATTTACTTGTACTGATTGAAATTATTTCCTTATTTATGCTCCAGTCATACATAATCCCTTTCCTTACTTGTTTCCTGTCTTTTACCGTTTGAAATGACTCCCTTAATTAAGGGAGTAATTGGACTGATTCTTGCTCTAATTGGTTCCGAGCTCCATAACTTACTACCTAATTGTGTTTCTTACCTTATTTTACCTAGTTTCAAACTACTATATATATGTACACACTCACCAAGGATAGAATGTGATCATTATCACTATTGAAATGAAAATCTATGATGTGAGGTAATAAGGGTGGCCGAGGTAATAAGGGTGGCCGAGGTAATAAGGATGGAGTGTGATCATTATCACTGTTGAAATGAAAATCTGGGAAACTCTTGAATATGGTGATGTTGAAAGGGAAAAAGGAGAGATTGTGAAACTTGTTGATTTTGGTTGCTTCTTTCCACGTGCATTGATTGATTGGTTCTATTACTGTCTCTTATCTGTGTATTGTTTGATTGTACCTGGGATAAAGTCTGTTTATTCATACTAGTACTATTCCATAATATTAACTTCCCTTTTGCCGGGGGCGCTACATTTCCTTATATGAATGTAGGTGGTTCTACAGTAGGTAATTCATTCCACCGTCAGTAGTGCCTCCTCTCCTTTCCGTCAGCTATTCTGGTGAGCCCCACTTCCTCCCGGGGCCACATGTGGCTCATGTCGCCTTATTTTGAGTTTATGGTGTAGTGTAAGGTATAGCTGGGGCCTTGCTGCCGGCAAGTATTATATAAATATTTTGTAATCATAGAGGCTCCATAGACACAATGTGGGTAGTGTACATATGTATTTTGGGTAAGTAATGGTACGGTTCGGAATTGTGGTCCACATTGGTAAATATTGTGTGTATTTTGTAAGTGTTTGGTATCATATGTTGGTAATGATAATAAAGGTAGAAATGAATTCAAGTTGTAAGATTATGCTAATTCATAAATGGCTATTTCACATGAATAATGTATATTGAAATCACGGGGTAACGCGTGGGATAGGAAAGTCAAATCAGGTTCGCTTGACCGGGTTCATTCGGTTAAGCGCCGGTCTCGTCCCTCGATTTTGGGGCGTGACAAACTTGGTATTAGAGCCTAAGATTTTTAAAGTGTCCTAGGATGTCTCAGAGCCGTGTCTAGTAGAGTCCTTCTTATCGGTGTGTTGTCGACCACATCTATAATTAGGGGGCTACATGGACATTTAGGAAACACCCTTCTCATTGTTATTCTATATCGTGCGGTGAAGTGGAAAGTGAAAATATCCTTGTCTAACTCGGGAATTGTTCTGAAATTTTCAGTAATGGCACCAAAGAAGAGAGCTCGACTCGGCCTAGAGGCCAATGCCACCCCAAGCGTGGCTGTGAATTCTGTACCCGATGGTGCAGGTGAGAGAGAATCCCCGACCTTGAATCCACCTGGCATTTCTATTCCAGACCAGAGTGTTCCTATTCCTGTTGCGGCAGAGTGTGCTGCAACCCCTTCCGCTGATATTCCTAATCCTTCTTCGGTTCTAGCTTCAGGTTCCGGTACTTCCGATGGGGACATCAGGGGAGCTGTTCATATGTTGATTCAGTTAGTGGCCGCTCAGGCCCAAAGATCTCATTCTGCCCCTGCACCCTCTAGCGGACAAGGAGATTCTGCCGGTTCCAGAGTCAACCAGTTTCTGCGGTTGGCCCCTCCAGAGTTCTCAGGTATTGATCCGGAGGCCGATTCGCAGGATTTTCTAGATGAGACGTGCAAGACGCTTCGGGTTATGAAGGCTACAGAGATAGAGGGGTTGAGTTAGCATCTTACAGGCTGAGGGGAGCAGCATATTCATGGTTCGAGATGTGGGAGAATTCCCGTGGGGAGGGAAGTCCTCCAGCGAGATGGAATGAGTTCGTTGATGCTTTCATGGATCACTTCTTGTCTGCCGAGGCTATGGCAGCCCGTGCTACGGAGTTTGAGGTTCTCAAGTAGGGTAATATGAGTGTGTGGGACTACCACATGGAGTTCGTGAGATTGTCCAAGTGCGCTCCTCAGTTGGTATCGACCATGGGTGCCAGAGTTTGACGGTTTGTTCAGGGCCTCAGTCCCTTGGTTGTGAATGAAGTTGCTACAGCTTCCTTGCACTCAGACATGAATTATGGTAGGATAGTGGGATTCGCCCAGGCCACAGAGGCTAGAAAATTGAAGATAAGGTCGGAGAGGGAGAGAATTAGCAGGGCCCGGTCAGCGGGCCACTCGGGGAGTTCAGTTGGAAGAGGGAGACCAATTCAGGGGAGAGGACCATCAGGGCCATCCCAGTCTTATGCTCACACCTCATCCAGTGCACCGCCATCAGTGCACCATTATCAGCAGAGCAGTTGTTGAGGACCAGGATCAAACAGTAGGAGACCCCATCAGTCTGGTCGTCCAGGAGGAAGGTTCCAACAGCAGAGGAGGGCTCCATGCCCTAAGTGTGGGAGGTTCCATACCGAGCCTTGTTACCTGGATATCCCGGTATGCTACGGGTGTGGGGTGAAAGGTCATATTCGGCGGGATTGCCGTGCGCTCAGTCAGGGCATGGGTAGTGGTTTCGCTCAGCCGTCCGGTTCTTTATTCGCCACATCTTCAGTGCGTCCTCCAGATCAGCAGGGCGTGGTGCAGTTAGAGGTGGAGCTCGTGGTAGAGGTGGACCCAGCCGGTTCTATGCTTTGAGTGGTCGCCAAAGTGCGGAGGCTTCTCCAAATGTTGTTATAGGTATTCTGGCTGTTCAAGCCCTTGATTGTTATGCTCTTATTGATCGGGGGTCCTCCTTGTCTTATGTTACCCCATTTATTGCTTCAAGTTTTGGGATAGAACCCGAACATCGTCATGAGTCACTCTTTGTGTCGACTCTTGTTGGTGATTCCATTACAGCCGCACGAGTCTATATGAATTGTGTTATCACTGTGTGTGGTTGGGATACCACGGCCGATATTATCGAACTTGGGATGGTATATTTTGATGTTATCATGGGAATGGATTGGCTTTACACGTGCTTTACTAAACTCGATTGCCGAACCAGAATTATGAGACTAGAGTTTCCTAATAAGTCAGTTATTGAGTGGAAATGGAATGGTGTGGTGCCAAAGGGTAGGTTCATTCCCTACCTTAAGGCCTCGAAGATGATTAAAAAGGGGTGTGTTTATCATTTGGTCCGGGTTGCGGACACCACTTCAGACGTGTCTGCCCCCGAGTCAGTCCCAATCGTGAATGAGTTTCTTGAAGTATTTCCAAACGAGCTTCCAGGGATTCCGCCAGATAGAGATCGATTTCGGGATTGATGTATTGCCATATACACAGCCAATATATATTCCACCATACATAATGGCGCCAGTAGAGTTGAGGGAGTTAAAGGAGCAGTTGAAACACTTATTACATAAGGGGTTCATTCGGCCGAGTGTGTCGTCGTGGGGCGCTCCGATTCTGTTCGTCAGGAAGAAGGATGGGTCGCTTTGGATGTGTATTGATTATCGGCAGCTCAACAAAGTCACTATCAAAAACAAGTATCCATTGCCTCGGATAGATGATTTGTTCAACCAATTGCAAGGTGCGAAGTTTTTCTCCAAAATTGATTTATGGTCGGGGTATCACCAGTTGAAGATCAGAGAGCAGGATATTACTAAGACCGCCTTCAAAACTCGTTATGGCCATTTTGAATTTTTGGTAATGTCCTTTGGACTGACCAATGCTCCAGCGGCTTTCATGGATCTTATGAATCGGGTTTTCAAACCGTTTCTTGACTCATTCGTGATTGTTTTTATTGATGACATCCCTGTCTACTCGCGGAGTCGGGAGGATCATGCTAATCACCTCAGGGAAGCTGTGCAGACTCTTCATCAGCACCAATTGGATGCCAAGTTTTCAAAATGTGAATTTTGGGTCATGTTGTTTCCAGAGAAGGGATTAAGGTTGATCCCCAGATGATCGCAACAGTGAAGGATTGGCCTAGACAACGACCCCGACAGAGATTCGCAGTTTCTTGGGGCTAGTTGGGTATTATCGGAGGTTTGTGGAGGGATTCTCTACCCTCAGACGAGGGAAATATTATGGTGCATAATGGGGCAGAATCATCACTTGTAGAGGAAGTCAAGGAAAAGAAGTATATGGATCCAACATTGGCGCAGTTGAAGGAGGCAGTTTTGAATAACAAGATTTTGACATTTTCACTCGGTAGCGATGATGGTGTTTTACGGTGTCAAGGAAGTCTATGTTTTCCTGATGTGGATAATCTTCGGGATTGGGTGATGGCGGAAGCTCATAATTCCAGGTATTCCGTGCACCCATGTTCTACGAAAATGTATCAAGATATTCGGGAAGTTTATTGGTGGAGCATATGAAGAGAGGTGTGGCAGACTTTGTATCTAAATGTCCAATTGTCACCAGGTGAAGGCCGAGCATCAGAGGCCCGGTGGGTTAACTCAGCTTATGGAAATTCCAATGTGGAAATGGGAAATGATCAACATGGATTTAGTGGTAGGGTTACCTCGCACTCAGCGCAAGTTCGACTCGATTTTGGTGATAGTGGATCGGCTCACAAAATCAGCTCACTTCTTGCCAGTCAAGTCCACCGATACTGCAGAACAGTACACTCAGTTTTATATCAAGGAAATAGTCGTGCTTCATGGTACTCCACTTTCTATTATCTCAGATCGAGGAGCCCAGTTCACGGCTAATTTTTGGAGGAAATTTCAGCAAGGTTTGGGTACTCAGGTAAATCTCGGCACGACTTTCCATCCACAGACTGATGGTCAGGCAGAGTGGACTATTCAGACGCTTGAAGATATGTTACGGTCTTGTGTGTTGGACTTCAAGGGTAGTTAGGTTGATCATTTACCGCTTATCGAAATTGCTTACAATAACAACTTTCACGCTAGTATTCAGATGGCCCCATTTGAGGCATTGTACGGAAGAAGGTGTAGATCTCCGATTGGGTGGTTCGAGGTTGGTGAAGTAGAATTGTTAGGGCCAGATCTTGTGCACCAGGCGTTGGAAAAAGTCAGAGTCATTCAAGAGTGGATGAAAACCGCTCAGAAACGTCAAAAATCCTATGCTGACGTTCGTCGAAGGGAATTGGAATTCCAAGTAGATGATTGGGTATTCTTGAAGGTATCTCCCATGAAGGGAGTGATGCGGTTTGGGAAGAAAGGTAAATTGAGCCCAAGGTATGTCGAGCCATATCGGATTGCCCAAAGGATAGGACAAGTGGCTTATAGGTTGGAATTACCCCCTGAATTGTCATTAGTGCACCTGTTGTTCCATGTGTCTATGTTGAAGAAAGTGGTTGGAGATCCATCAGCCATCGTGCCAGTTGAGACTATTGAGATTAATAAAGAACTATTGTATGATGAGGTTCCGGTTGCTATTCTTGATAAACAAGTCTGTAGATTGAGGAACAAAGAAATTGCTTCAGTTAAAGTACTGTGGCGAAGTCAGCACGTTGAGGAAGCCACATGGGAAGCAGAAAATGAGATGAAAAAGAAATATCCCCATTTGTTTGAATAAGTCTAGTAGTGTTCGTCCGAGCTGTCATCTCTAAGCAAGTTATATTTTATTAGTTTTGTGCAAAAGCACCCCATCTTCCCCTAATTGCCTTATTGTTGTAATTTCCCAATGTGTGCTGAAACTGAACCCGCTGTTACTATTTGGGTAGTGTGCAACCCTTGAAGTAAATGAAAGTTTTGTGAAACGTATGTGTTAGGTAAGTGATTAATAGCAGTGTAGATTGGTAATGATTAATTGAAATGAATATGGTATATCGAGGTGCTTGGGTTGTATGGGACTCTTTAAAATGACCAAGTTATGTGCAAGAATGTCAATCATGTGCAAATTTGTGGTATAAGCAGAAAGAGTTATGTGTAGTTGACAAAATGATTGAATATTTGCAAATTGTTGAGGTAACAATGTTGTGTGTGAGTTATTAGGTGACTAAAACTGTGTAATGGTTCTTGGAAATGTGTTTCGGGGGCTCTCTGACAGGTAGGTAGGTCTAATTACAAAGGGAACTCTAGCGAAATTTTTCTGAAATATTGGAGTTAGTGAAAATCTGGAAGTTTGCATATCATGCTTTCAAAACTAATTGATTTCCAAAATCCTCATTCGAGGACGAATGATTTTTAAGGGGGGAGGATGTAAAGACCCGTAAAATTTTCTTGTTTAAATTAATGCCCGGATGCGTCCCCGAGTTGTTTTTATTGTGGAAATTTTTGAAATGGACCTAAATTAAGTAAAAAGTACCCCGGGACTTAGAGAATAAAATTTTCCAGAAAGTAGGCGTTATGAGACGCACTATGAGATCGCATAACGTGTATGCAGACAGCATAATGGTCGCATACACGGGAGATTACTGCCCTATTTGAGGACAACTATGCGATTGCATTTCGGTTCTGCGGACCGCATAGCTGTTGCACCCTTTGATTTTTGGGAGGGAGGTTATGCGACGCACTATGTGATTGCATAACGTGTATGCGTACCACATAATGGTCGCATACCTGGGCAGGTTATTTTCGATTTTGTCTCATCTTGAGGGCCATTCTGCGGTCGACTCTGCGGACCGCATGTCAGGAATGCTATTGCATTCCTGACCGCATTCTTGTGTCGGGCTCCTATTTTTTTAATTTTAAAACCCGACCCCAGTTCATTAAAACACCCCTCCCCTTCATTTTTAACCATTTTCTGAACAAAATTAGAGAGAGGGGAGAGAGGGTTCTTAAGAGAGAAAGCTTAGTCTTTATCAATTGGATTTTCAAAGTCACTCAGGCCTGGAAATTTCGAGTAATCATATTCTTCTTCATTCTAACAGGTAAGAATCCCCAACCCTTTTTCCATTGGTTTTCAGGTTTTAAACAAAAAGGGGACTCTCATAAATTGATTCTTGAAAATATAAGTTGATACCTTGCGTGCATGCTCATTAATGTCCATAATCTAGTAAGGGGAGAGGGTTGGGGTAAAGTTCACAAAGAAGGGATGGTGATATAATGGGGTCACATAGCATTCGATAAAATGCTTTAAAGAGTTCAAATTGTATGCATGATTTCCAATTCTGAGTTGAATATGTTTAATTGTGAACTAGATTGACGGTACTAGTCGGTTCGGTGATTTGTGAGTAAGAGTTAAAAAGAGATTTCGACTCCAAGTATGTATGTCTAACTTTAACCTTTGTAGAATCCTCTTGTTGGGTCCGAGTATACGGTATGAGTCCTAGTTGATTTCTATACTACCGTGCTATAGGATATTGTGAAAGGTGTTTTGATGTGCCTATCCTATTATGTGCAAATCTCGTTAAAGCTCGAGGGAATCGATATGAAAGTATGTGTTAATGAATGAAAGAATGTTAATGTGCCCAAGTGTGGGAATGTATATGATGGCTAAAAACCGTGTGTGGTAAGTAATGAAAAAGGGTATTATGAAATGATGTAAATGGGTTGAACAATTATGGTAACACCGTGTACATGAATTACTGCTTGGTGAGAGTCATTGTTCCTTGAGCTCAAATAGCGAATTGTTGATATGAACTTGTGTTCCTTGAAAGGAAGAATTCTTGTGATTTGATTGTTTTTGGTTGTTGTTACGAAATATGATTTTCGGGTGAGATCGGGTTGCGCGCCGCAACACAAACTAATAAGGATAATGAGATTTGAGGTAATAAGGTGGCCGGGGTAATAAGGGTGGCCGAGGTAATAAGGGAGGCCGAGGTAATAAGGATGGAATGTGATCATTATCACTATTGAAGTGAAAATCTATGATGTGAGGTAATAACGGTAGCCGAGGTAATAAGGATGGAATGTGATCATTATCACTGTTGAAATGAAAATCTGGGAAACTCTTGAATATGGTGATGTTGAAAGGGAAAAAGGATAGATTGTGAAACTTGTTGATTTTGGTTGCTTCTTTCCACGTGCATTGATTGATTGGTTCTCTTACTATCTCTTATCTGTGTATTGTTTGATTGTACTTGGGATAAAGTCTGTTCATACATACTAGTACTATTCCACAGTACTAACGTCCTTTTTGCCGGGGGCGCTACATTTCCTTATATGAATGTAGGTGGTTCTACAATAGGTAATTCAGCCCACCGTCAGTAGTGCCTCCTCTCCTTTTTGTCAGCTGTTCTGGTGAGCCCCACTTCCTCCCGGGGCCACGTGTGGCTCATGTCGCCTTATTTTGAGTTTATGGTGTAGTGTAAGGTATAGCCGGGGCCTTGTTGCCGACAAGTATTATATAAATCTTTTGTAATCATAGAGGCTCCGTAGACACAATGTGGGTAGTGTACATATGTATTTTGGGTAAGTAATGGTATGGTTCGGAATCGTGATCCACGTTGGTAAATGTTGTGTGTATTTTGTAAGTGTTTAGTATCATATGTTGGTAATGATAATAAAGGTATAAATAAATTCAAGTTGTAAGCTTATGCTAAGTTATAAATGGTTATTTCACATGAATAATGTATATTGAAATCACGGGGTAACGCGTGGGATAGGAAAGGCAAATGAGGTTCGCTTGACCGGGTTCATTCGGTTAAGCGCCGGTCTCGTCCCTCGATTTTGGGGCGTGACACTCCAATCTCTCTGCTCTCTTTCTATGTCACTTACTATTATTCTTAGTTAGCCGGCTGTAAGCCAAGGCTGTCTATTGTGCTCTCCTGTCCCTTCACCTTTGTGTTTACTGTCCCTTTACTGGTATGCTCTGATTTTCAATTCAAGTCCCAAACCAATATGCTTCTTTTACTGCTTCAGTTTATCATGTTTCTAATATGCTTCTATCTGTAGTTTTATATTTCAACCTGCAACTAATATGTCTACTTTACTGTTTTATTAGAATGCTTCTGAATATGTCCAATCCCCTTAGGACCATCCTGCTCATGAACCCCCTTTTTGTAGTATACCTCAATGTGACTCTGCCTTACTTATGTTTTCCCTGATATCTATCATGAACCTTTTGTGCAAAGTAGGCTATCCTAAGTTGTCTGAACCTTTGTTGGTTATGATATTCATGATATGCTGATACCATTAGCTAATCCCCTGGTTCCCTAAACCCCTATAAGAATTTTCATGCTCCTGTAACTATGTGTGCACTACATGTGCTCTATGTGTCCCCAATCCCCATCACCCATGTGTGTAGGTTTGTTCTTCCTGTTTTAGTTTCATGTTTTTTAAGTATTGTTGAGTTTGATTTTGGTTCTATCTTTGATCAGATGTTGTTTAATTATATAACTCCCTCTCTTTTCAAAAGTTGTTTTACTGAATGACTCCCTCTTTTATTTCACAAAATTGTTTCAAGCAAGTCCCTTTTAATACTGTTTCCTTACTAAAACCTTTTCAAAACTATGTCAAGCACTCTCACTCTACTCCTAGGTCCTTAAGTTCTGCCCCTCTAATGTGTGACTGCTTAGGGATCCCTATGAGATCCCTCTGAACTCTGATGCATTAGGGTTGGCACTTCCACACTGCACTTACTCAGTTATGGTTGTGAAGTCTGGGTGTGAGCACTGCCCAGGATCCCTTGAGGTCCTTATTGGAACTCTGACACACCTGGATATGAGAAAGGCCATGAAATATTTGGGCATCTGAGGTTCTGAGAATTTGGGCCTGTTTTCAGGCTCCCTATCGTGTAAATTCTTATTTCCTCTTATCTATTTATGTAATTCATTCAATATTGGTTTCTCATAATTGTTGTAAACGAATATTAGGGATGGATAGTGAAAAGGGGAGGGTAGTTATGTCTGTTGTCAATATCCATTGGGTTGAAACCATGTCTTAGGTTTATGTTTCCTATGTGCGCATTAGAATCCATGTTTAGGGCCAATACATTCTAATCATGCCATGCATTAGATATCATGTTCTTAGTTTCCTATTTTTAGAATCGCATTTGACATTATTTTCATCACTTAGAAATCCTGTTTCTAGGCTAAATAACAACATTAACATGAAAATTGTTGCTACCGCATATTCTGAAATCATGTTGTAACTTTTTGTGCATCTAGAAATCATGGTTTTTTTCCACGAATTTTGCATATAAATCATTCTGCATCTTATCATGTTCATACTAGATACCCTGTTTTAGGATCTCACTAAGTCACACCTAGCTAAACTATTGATGCATGAAAAAGGGACATAAGACAGTCTCACATATGATTATCCTGTGTTAGATAACTTGGTAATAACCCATGTGTCTTTGCAACACTTAGAACAACATGCTTTAGGTAAAACAACTTCTAAATTATTTTAATAATTCTGGTAATTATTGTGCAACCCCACGCCTAGGAAAGCCTTAGGTAATCAATCTCTTAAAAAAATAAATTACTGTTTTGATTGTGTTTACTGTCTAAAGGCTAACAAGTTTTAAAATCAGTAGGCAAACTGATTAGGTCCTTGCTATTAAGCTTATAAACAAGCTGCATACTTCTGTGCATTGATATTCACTTAGATATCCTGTCTTAGGATTTTGTCTAATAGAACTGCCTCTTGTTTGTGTTTGAGACGGCTGCTTATGTGCATTATCTGTGGAGGTAAATATGAGCCTCTTAACTGCTTTTCCTGCATTTATTTGTAAAGTCCTATTTGTTCTTGCCTGTCGCTTAGAATTTTATCCTTTTAACCTTAGGGGTTTTTTCTATAATTGCCTATATTTAGAGGTCCTAAATTCCTCCAGGACCATTAATAAGGGACGGGTAACAACACGCATAGAGTTCGTTAAATAAACTCGCTTAATCACCGCTAAGGGGTGGGAAGGGTAGACATGGATATGATGTCCGGTGCGCTAATTCCACAAGTAGCCCCTCTTCTGTGGAGTGATTACCAGGCATTGTACTGATGTGATCCTATAGGATAAATAGCCTAGGACCCCCCCCCCCATCCCTTACATATGTGTGCTTAGATTGTAAAACCTCCGGAATTTTGTATATGTGCTTAGACTTTAAACCTTTTAAACTTAAGCACATATGTGTACTTGGACTGAAAATCTTCTCAAAACCTTCATCTATTTACCTATGTGTTTATTGCTTATATGCTATATATTCATAAAGTTTGTTTGGGTCGGGAACCACAGTTGTGGACTTCAAGGGGTGCCTAAAACCTTTCCTTTGAAGTAATTTCAAGCCCTTACCCTATCTCTAGTTATCTAATATGTGTTTGTAAATAACCTTTAGTAGGTGCCCTAACGTACCTTAACTCGTTAGTTGTCCCAATAATGTCGAATACCCTGACCAATCCGAAAGGGGAGGAAAGAGGGGGGGCGCGACAGTCATTACACCTATGAAATCTAATGCTCATATAACAACTTGTCACAATCTAAAATCCTAACCATGGGGTCGTGATGGTACCTCACACCTCCTTTTAGGCAAGCCAACACTAAACATATATAAAGAAAAAAAAATTTGGCATTTAACAACAACATAACATAAACAGAGAGTAAAAGCTCCTATAATATAATAAGCCTAAAACAAGACAACTAAAATGAACACATCCCAAAATGGGTGTCTCCGAGTAGATGATCTCTAAGGAATGCTAAATACATCGTCTAAAAGGAATACAGTATTTTTTTGATACAACTAAACATTAATATAAATGATGGAAATGTGACTTCAAGGTCGCTGACGAGAATGCATTACTACCCCGAGTCTCCCTATAGTCCGCATTATGCTCCCATATGAACACTGCTTGGACCAATTCCTGAATCTGCACAAGAAGTACAAAAGTATAGTATGAGTACAACAAACCAAATGTACTCAGTAAGTGTCGAGTCTAACCTCAACGAGGCTATGAAAATATACCTACTTTATAAACATGTGCATTTAATAAGCAAGATAACAAACAAGAGAATAACAAGATACATAATAAGAGAAATAATAAGAGAAAGTACGAGAGATAATGAAATGATCCAGTAAGGGAATAATCATCATATTTCTCGAAATATCATAAGTAAACATATCTCCACAACTCTATTCCAAAAGAGTAAAACCATAACCATGAAACAGCATAGTTGAGTCCATAAATCCGCATAAACAAAGGAATGATTATAAGACATCAAATCAGATAGCATGAAAACACTCGTCGTGCATATATCACTCATCCTCACAACACGAAAGCACCCATCATGCAATATCATTTAACCTCATAACATGGAAGTAACTTTCGTGCAATCTCTCGACCTCAGAACACAAAGTACCTGTCGTGTAATATCTCTCAACCTCACGGCATGAACGCACCTGTCATGCAGTATCTCTCAACCTCACATCACGGAGGCACTCGTTGTTCATATCACTCATCCTCACAAAACGGAAGCACCCGTCATGCAATATAACTCATCCTCACCAATCATATGTAAATCAATACCAAACAAGGTGAGGATCAGATATAATATCAAGTAGAGTAATTAAGCATAGTGTACCGCGTAAAAGATTATCATGGCCTATGCACCAATAAATAAATCAATATTTCAAGAACCGCAATGCCCAAATACTTCAACTAAGCTTAATTATAGTTATTAAAATGTATAAGAGTAAACAAGTAATTCAACGAACCATCTAAAGCACAGGATAAATAACACAAAAGGCAAATAAGACATGAACATTTCTAATTCTACCCGCATGCTTCAACCATGACAAACACTTATACACTCGTCACCTTGCATATACGTTGTCCGCAACACATATATCACATAGCAAATAGAACCACACACACCTAACTACCTCAAATCAAGGTTAATAGATACTTATCTCTTTCTGGAAGAAATTCTCAATCCAAAACCGTTATCCCTTTAGTACAAGCCTCCAAGCAACTCAAATCTAGTTAATTCATTCTCAAATAAGTCAAAACAAGTTTTAGAAACTACCTTAGTATAAAAAGTTTCAATCTTTAACATATTTAGAGAAGTCAACAAAAGGTTAATCTGGGACCACTTGGTCAAAATCAAAAATCAAGATAAAATCATGATTATCCATTCGTCCTCGAGTCCAAATATGTGATTTGTTTTGAGATCTGACCTCAAATCGGGATCTGAATATCTAAAATATAATATCTCAAGTTTCCACCCAGCAACCCTATACTCTAAAAATATATTTAGAGATGAAAATCTATGGGTAATAATGAAAAATTATCAAAAACAAGTTAAAGTTACTGACCTGTGAAGTTGAGAAAAAAATTCTCTTAAAAATTGCCTCTTTGCTTAGTCTAGGTCTCAAAATAGAATGAAATGAGCTAATCTCGAAATCCCTTATTTTGATCCTAGTTGTAGATATTTCAAAGTTGAACGCTTGTTTCACAATTGCACATATTGAAAATGCAAACCAGTGGTCACAAATGCAAAATAATCCCTGAGCCACTAAAGTCGCAAATGTGATAGGGGCATCGCAACTATGACAGTCACAAATGCGATCAAAGCCTCACAAATGTGAAGCCTTCCTTCCCTCCGAAGACCTCGAAAATGCAAGCTAGAACTTCAAATGCGTGCCTCGCATTCACAATGCATTTACGATCGACCATCAAAAATGTGATGGTTGCAGCACCAAAAATGACAAATTAGCAAAATCAGCCCGAAACAAATCCAAAATTCACCTGAGCCCCTTAAGACTCCATCCAAACATTCAAACAAGTATATACACCTCACACGAACTCGCTCGTAAGCTCAAAATATCAATACAACATTAAATAAAGAACCAAGCATCATAACTCAAATATTTCAAATGTTCATAACTTAATTTTTCAACTTCCAACAACAAGCGCTGAAACAGCTCGGGTTACCCCGGGACGCAAACCAAACATACGTACAAGTCCAAAATTATCATACAAATATTACACCCTGTACTTCTGTGATGTCATATATTGTGTAAATGACTTTATAAGCATGATTTAACTGAGTTTAAAGTCATAATATGACCATATATGATGTTTGGATATAGAGTATAAAGTTTTGAAAAATTGGATTTAAGTTGCGGAAAACCAACTAAGGATTTGCCTTGTAACAAAGCTTTTAAAAAAATTAATTTCGTGTATTATATGAGGTCGCTTGGGGACATATTATATACCAAATTTAAGGACCATTCATTCACACAACACCCAAATAAAGAGATATGAGCATCGGAAGAAAGGCCAGTGAAGCACACATGTCGTTTACTTTTCAACCTTACTACAAATAGAAGACTCTGTCTTCTTTTTTCTACTATTTTCCAGAAAATTCAAGCACAATGAGAGATTCCATATCTCTCCAATATGTTACTTAGGGTTTTGAATCAATTCCATCATCCACAACTCAAAATCAAGAAGTAAACACATCGACGCGATCCCTACAACATAGGTAAGGTTTTTTCGTCCTCATTTCTCCTTATAACTCGAGTTTTGGAAAGAGATTCATGAATAATAAATATTATAACCTCTATATTTTATCTATACAAGCATAAGTAAGGGTTTAGATCAAAGAAAACAAATTTTGGAAACAAGAACACAAGATGTATGCAGGGTTTTCATTTTGTTTTGGCATGAATTGGTTTAGCTATGTTCTAGACTTTGTTCTTGACATTTTAAGAGTTGTTCAAGGAAAATTTCAGCATGTATTGTATTCTTCTATAGTATTCAATTATTTATGTGAAGTATGGAAGAAACTAGTTTATGTTGGAACTTGAAAATACAACTAAAACAAAAAGGGCGAATCACCCATTTGGTGTATGCCATCTCCATTTGTTATGTTACTTTGATGTTTTTATGTATACCTAAACCCATATGATTTTAATAGATTCAATTAATATTATATAATCTTAATTATCATGTGTTTATTCTTAGATTATTCCTAATTCATAATTTGACTTTCATGTCACAAGTTAAGCGCTATGAGCAGACATTACGTTCATAATTCCATTTTGTCGATAGTTTGACCTATTGTGGATAAATGGATCTTCTTTAGTTTGATGCTATAATCTAGGTCGGGTATCCATTCCCGTGTATATTTTGGTGCTTGCTAATTTTTATGGGGATCATCCAGTTTTAAGGGAAACTCTGCCAAAGTTTTTGGAAATTCGTAGAGTTGGACAAATTTTGAGTTCCATGGTTCTAAATTGATTCTAGAGAGATACTAATGAGTTAATTAACCTTATTATATTATTCACATACTTAGTTACTTCATAAAATAAGGATAGGATCATTCGCGTAACTTATGGATGATGAGCCTCAGATTACGTTTGTGATTTCGTTTATGGTTTCTTTCATGATCTCTTGAGTCCATATAATTGCCACATGCCTCATATATGCTTACATTGATTATTCTTACAGTATATAGCCCATAAATCCAGTGAATCCTATTGATTTTATGTTGGGGGAGATAGCCTATAACACCAGCCGGGCTTATTGATTATATATTTACCCGATGGGGAGATATAACCCATAACGCCAGTCGGACATGTTATATACTCGTATATAGCTACAGTTTGCATTGCATGACTATACATAGGCTAGTTTAGATGTACAATTACCTGATCGGAGGATATAGCCCACAACGTTGGACAAGTACCGGTTCACATAGTAGTTCAGTTTCAACACGGTTTCATCTTAAACTTCGGTTCAATTCTAGATTAGTTGCTAGTCTAAAATCTTATTTAGCTTTTATATTGTATTGAGATTTTCAGCTTACAATCATACTTTGTTATGCTTTACATATTTTTTCTACCCTAGATACTTTGTATATATCGTACACACATCCCTTCACGGGCGCTGCGTTTCATGTCGCGCAAGTACATATGGATCAGCCCTTGAGCCACATCAATAGGCCATCCACCAGCTGTTGGAGTCATTCCGCTTATTCCCGGGGTTACTTATCTTTTGGTATGTGTACAGTAATCTATTTTGGTTATGGCGAGACCATGTCCCGTCCAGTGCTTTTTCAGTTTAGCACTCCTAGAGGTCTATAGATATGCATTTGTATAGTTAGTATGTTTTCATACGTCAGTTTGTGTTAGCCTTGTTAGCTTCCCGGATTTTACAGTTCTTATTATCTATGCTTATGCTTGTTCTGTTTATCTATTTATATTCATGATTAGTAGATTATCATCAGGTTTAGTGATGATCGACACTTAGTGTCGGTTATCCATCAGGGCTCAAGGTTGGGTCGTGATAACAAACCTACCGAAATTGTCAAAATACTTATCTGAGGTCGTTCACCATGAATGTTAATTGTGGTCAACTCCAACAAATTTAAAGTTCAAGAATCAAGACTTCTTATAAAAACACATTTAAACTTTTCAAAAATCATAATGAAGCATGCACACAAGTCATAAATCATCAAATGGAGCTATGCGAGGTCTCAGATCATGAAACAGAAAGCTATACATCAAATGATCTATCATGTCGAGCATTAGAACGGCAAAGTAGCATAAAATTGAGAAATATGAAAAGCCAAGTCAGCCAGTCAGGAGCAAGTAGAAAATAAATATTGGGTGTTGGTAAAAATACAACAATTGCAGTTAAAAATACAATTGAAGAAAAATAAATATCTTTAGGTTGAGGCACGGATATCTCGCTCTCTTTTAGGAGATTCAAGCTAACTGCGGTAGAATCTTCACTGATCAAGCATTAATACACTTAATTTGTTCCCTTCATGTTACAACAACCCGACAATCGGATAAAAAACTCTAGACAATTTATTGAGTCGAAATCTCAACCCAAACGAACACATCTTCTTTCAACAAAGTAAAAATCTCCTTTTCTTTTTCATAACTTACCTTACTTTTTATGCACTCTATAATATTTTTCACTCATCAAATTATAGAAGAAATGCTCATATTTATAGGTGCGGAAATTCTTCCTTATAATAAATTAAAGGTTAGCGGACTAATAAGTCAGTAAGATCATGTAGAACATGGTTTAATGGATGAGTAAGTGTGTAAGTAGTAGTTACTAAGAGTTGTGACTATTTTTTAGTAATAGGTTAGTCGGAGTTATGGTTATTTCTCAAGATCATGGTGTAATAAAAATTAATGAGATCATGGCATATTATTATATTAACATGAAAACATCATTATTCCAACATAGGAAAAAGGGTCAGATTTACTTTCTACTTTTAAATTTTCTACATTTAACCTCCATTATAATTTCAAAACATATATAACTCTTTATTAATAAAATTATTCAAATCTACCCCATATTTTTAATGGTGCTCCAATGTGACCCTGGATCCAACAATTAAAAATCATGTGGCATGACATTTGGGTGAGTTGAATTCCACGTGGCATGCTACCTCATTACGCTAACCCTATTTTACCACCTCCCATGTAACGACTCAACTGGTCATTTTAAGCTTTAGCATCCCGTTCGGAGGTTTGAGACATTTAGTAGCTTCACATGATGCTCTATGACTTTTAATATGGTTTATTTTGATGTTCGATAGTTATTAGATTTATTTGGTAAAGTAACCCTCAATTTGAAAGCTTCAAGTTGTATGAGTTGACCAAGTTAAATTTTGGATAAATGACCTTGAAATCGAGATTTGATAATATCTATAAGTTTTTATGGTAATTTTGGACTTGTAAGTATGTTCATATTTGAATTTGGATGTTGCTAGATGGTTTTGACTTTATTTGACGAAAGCTAGCAATTTGAACAACTAGAGAGTTCATAGGTTGGACGGAAGTTGTTTTTAGTATTACCAGATTTAAATTGTGGTTTTGAGACCTTATATAGGTTCATTTATTTGATTAAAGTTTGTATGCAATGTTTGTGATCCATAATATATTAGTATGATTCGGACGAGTTCGGCGAAGTTGGAATGTTTAAAAGTTAAGATAATGATTTTGATCTTTGATTCAGTTTTGATTTGTTTGTGGGTTTTGAGCCCATGGATAAGTTTGGATATATTATTTGGATTTATTGGTATGATTGGACAGGGTTCCAAGGGGCTTGGGTGCAATTCGTGTGGTTTTGAACCATTTCTACGTGTTTTGGAGCAACTGAGCTGCTGGTGTTTTGTAGTGGAGCTAGGCTCATGATCACGGAGAAGGAAATGAGGCAGCAAGTATTTTTGTTCTATGAGACCGCGTTTGTGTGGTAATGATCGCAAATTGTGGCTGATGAGGCTTGATCGCGGTCAAAATGTGGGCTACGCGAACGTGTGGAAGAGTGGGGACTAGCGAGATTGGCTTTCGTGTTTGTGATATCACGTGTTTGAATTGAGGTGAGGTAGAAGGCTTACGCGATCGCACAGTGTTGGGCGCGGTCACGTTGAAGGGCTGGAGGCCTTGGCATTTTTCTCATCCCAATCATGTAGTGTATTTTGCAGTCAATGATTTATGTTGTCCAATTTCGGGACTTTGAGCTCATTTACACTATTTTAAGTTTTGGAGCCAGGGAAGAGGTGATTTTGGAGATATAGTTCACCCATATTTTGAGGATAAGTAATTTCTCTTTGATTTTAATTATATATCATGATTCCACATGGATTTCTATATCAGTAGTATGGAATTTTGAAGGGAAATTTGGGGCTTTTTGTCTACACTTTAAGAGAATGTAATTTGAGGATTTCAGTGCCTATTTGAACTCATTTTGAAAACTAATTATATATTTGGACTCTCC
The DNA here is from genome assembly GCA_005239525.1 of Nicotiana knightiana. Lineage (NCBI taxonomy): Eukaryota > Viridiplantae > Streptophyta > Magnoliopsida > Solanales > Solanaceae > Nicotiana > Nicotiana knightiana. The sequence goes on along the minus strand of ML368187.1, from coordinate 139,912 downwards.
GGTTTATGAGTCATCGGATTTTGGTATTGTTCGAATTTCGAGCACGTAGACTTGGCTTGATTTTTGTTAACCTTTTGGGAATTGATTTGAATCCTTATGGATTGGGATCACTTCCTATAGTATTGTTTGAATTCCTTGGTCGATTGGCTTGGATTTACATGATTGGAGGGTTAAAACAAGGTTTTGATGCGATTTGAGGTTGAAGATAGCGCAGGAAAGAGATAAGTCTCTTAGCAACGTTGTTAAGAAGGAAACCACCTAGGATTGACTTGATTGATACGTGATTAAGGTATTGGGGTGGTTGTATATGCAGGGTGGCAAGCGTGTATACATGTACCGAGTTTATATCATGCCCGAGGTAGAAATGAGTTACTTTATTCCTTGTTTTGATTATCTGCTCATCTTAATTCATGATTTATTTGGCTTATATGTCTATGTTCACTCTCTTATTCATGTTAGAGATCATTCCAAGGTTTATGATTATTTATGAAGCCATGAGAGATTATTCTTGATATGATGAATTGCTTGAATTTCCCATAGCCATATAGAAATTCTATGAGCACATATCCACATGATTATTATTAAGTCCTTGTGCATGTTTTATCTATTAATTCATGGTTATATGCATATTATGTTTTGTGTATGGACACTTTATTTGGACTGAGATTGTGGAATAAAAGATAAGGTTGTTCGGTTCAAATACAGTTATGGCACACAGTACATGTTCAGCATATATTTCATTTGCTATCAAGCTCATTTATACTTGGATAAGGATACATCTCTCTAGACTCAGGTGATAACCCGTGTTACTTTGGGCATTATGAGCGTGGTCGATACATGGATTGTGTATCGAGAATATATGAATTGTGCATCTGGTTTCACTGATACATGGGTTATGTATCGAGTTTTAGTAATACATGGATTTTGTATCAGGTTTTAGTGATACATGGATTCTGTATCGTGGTACATAGATCGTATACCAGGTTATGGTGAGTAATAGAGTTTTGAGAATGCAGAGATATCCCTGACTCATTTAGCAGCATTTATTTAGATGTTAATTGTTACATATCACTTATATGTGCTAGTTGGGAGCCTCGACTTCGTTAATTGAAGTATGTAATCTTTAAATTCCATATTTGAGTAGCATTATGAATATATCTTGAATTGGAAAAATGTGCTTTATATCTTTCAACTATTTTATGCTTTTAACACCTATTGTTCATGAGATTATTTATTGTATCAGCTCTAAGCTCTGTTTATTTAGATCTGTGTCATTATTATAGGTTTACAGTCTCGCCACAATTTCTTCGACGTTACACTTGATACTTACTGGGTATCGATTGTGTCATACTCATACAAAGCTTCTGCACACGTTTTGTGTAGATCTCCAGATGGGTACTAGTGGAGCCTCTTTTTTAGCCTAGGCGTTCGCTTAGAAACTTAGGGTGAGTTGCACCTCATGGGTTTATTTTGCAGTTCCTGATTCACTATCTGTTATTATCTCATGTCTATTTTTCATTATCTTAGATAATTTTAATCATGTATTCAAACTTGTACATATTGAGTAGTTACTTCTGTACTTATCCTACCTAGTCCTTGGGGTTGTACTATTTGGTCGTGTTCGGACTATATCGTGATAGTATGATATATTATACTAATTAAAGATTATTTCCTATCTTTATTTATGATATTACTCTGTTTATTAAAAAAAATATAGACTATATTATGTTGATTGTGAATTGGCTTGATTAGCAAGTATGGCGAGGCACCATTAGGTACTAATGTGGGATGTAACTACCCGACCATTTTTTTTTGTATATTTGAGCCCCATTCCACTCTTTGGTTCTTCATATTTACTTATTTGTAGCTATGTGACTTGTCGGGGTGGTTGGTTTTGTTTCGTGAAGGTTTTGGATTAAATACGAACACTTAGTTCCTAGTTTGGAAGCTTAAGTAGGAAGTGTTGACCAAGTTATTTGGATCAGAGTTTTAGTAATTTCATTAGGTATGGATGGTAATTTTGGACTTTGGCATATGTATGGATTTATATTTGGAGGTTCCTAGGTTGATTTGGCTCCAATTAGCAAACATCAGCAATTTAAAGGTTTAGAAGTTCATTGGTTTGACCCATAGTTGATTATGTGGTTATCGATGTCTGTTTGGGATACCGAGCCTTGGAATAGGTTTATATAGTGATTTATGTTTTGTGTGTAAAATTTGGCAAGTTGTTTAGGCATGTACAGTGTAAGCTTGAAATTTTGAAATTTGGATTAGTTCATTAAGTTTGAATTGAGGTGAGATTCATGGTTTTGATGTTATTTTGTGTGATTTTAGGCCTCGAGTAGGTCCGTATTATATTTTGGGATTGGTTGGTGTGATTGGACAGGGTCCCGGGAGCCTCAGGTGTATTTTGGGGTGGTTTCGGACCATTTTTCCTTGCTATGGAGTAGCTGGTTTTCTAATGTTCTAGTGTTCATCCCGACCGCTGATGTGGTACCGCGATCGTAGAGTCTCATGGCTAGTATTTTTTCTCTTCGCATTCACGAACAGGAGGATGTGATCATGTTCAGTTGGGGAGTTGAAGCTCCGTGTTCACGGAGGAGGGCCGTATTTGCGTAGGCATGAGGTGTTGTGTTCCGCAATCACAAGCCTGAAGACGCGTTTGCATAGAGCCTTCTGGTGGCATCTTTTGGCTTATTTTTTGCGATTGCGAAGTAGGTCCCGCGATCGCGAAAGGAACCCTTAGGGAAACTTAAGTACTCTATTTCAAGGGTTTGAGTTATTTTATCACATTGAGATTGAGAGCTAGGATTTGGGCGATTGTTTAGTGGGTTTTTATGACTTGGATTGGAGTAAGCGTTCTTGACTCGGTTTTGATTATTATTCATGATTCCATCTTTGATTTTAGCATTTGATTAATGAAAAATAGGGATTTGAACCCCAATTCAGAGTCAGGTTTGTATAGTTGTATAGTTGGACTCATATTTGAATGGATGTTCGATATTTGTATACTTGTATGGTTGGACTCATTTTTTATTTTTTTATTTTGATTTTTGATTTTTGATTTTTGATTTAGAATTTAGAGGTGCTTTTGGCTCTATTTGACTCGTTCGGAATCCGATTTGAGAGGCAAGGGGTTTTTGGAGTATTGATCTAGCTTTTTTAAGGTAACAATATTGCCGAACCTTGTGTGGAACCTCTTAGAATTTTTCCTTAATTTCCTAACTGTGTTATGTGAAGAACGACGTGTACACGAGGTAACGAGCGTTTACACGGGGTGCTATGTGTGGCTTATGACCGGATTAGACTGTAGGCTATTAATATGTCTTAATTTGATTATGTACTTTATATTAAACATGCTTAAACCACTTTGTGACTAAATTATCATGATCGCTACATTGACTTAGCCACAATCATGCTTTATTTATTGAACTCTCATCCGCACTTTTATGTTATTGTCATGTCCTTGTGCACTTTATTGATAAGTTATGAGCTTATATCTTGATGAAACTTTGGTATTATTATTTTTTGATATTGTGGCACATGTGGACATGTTAAGCGGATTGATTGGGGGTGTCAGCACAAGGTCATTGGTGTGCAATTGTGTTTATTATTGTGCGTGTGGGGCGAAATAAAGGTGACATTTTCTTGAGTTGCCCACATGGAAAAATAAGGGTAGATATGTGCATGTTGCGAATAAAGGGGGCATTTGAATGTTATGTGCACATGCAATGAAATAAGGGTGGCTTTGTTGATGATGTTATGTGATGATTCGGGGTTGTCTTTCTTAATGTTGTTTATGTGTTGAAACAAGGTTGATATTTTGATCGCTTACATGTTTCTTTAAAGTTTCCGTCTTATATTTTTAATGAGTTGTTAGTTGAATTTTACATGTTATCGCATGACCCACTTCTTTTGATGATTTATTAACTAAGATGAGTTTCTACATTGAGTAGTCATCACATGCTTTACGAGATGGTTCATATTGTTTTTTCTTCATATATTTTGTTGCCAATTATTGATGTATTGCACAAGTTATTGACTAGTGAGTATCACATCACTTGAACCTCGTCACTACCTCACCGAGTTTAGTCTTGATACTTATTGGGTACCAAATGTGGTGTACTCATACTACACTTTTGCAATTTTTTGTGAAAATTCAGGTATTGGTCGCAGGCCCGAGAGTGAGAGATTGCTTGTTCGCGAGTATTCAAGGTAGAGTTACATGTTGTCACAATCCCTTGGAGTCTCATAATTTACATTGATACTGTTAATTTACATTCATACAATATTGTATCTTTTGGGATATTCCATATGTATTCAGTGAGAGCTCATAACTCTGTACTACCTTGTCCTAAGGAGATGTTTGAGTATTGCCACTTTGAATTGTATTAACTCTATTCCCGCTTTTATATTAATTTTTTTCTTATTATATCATGATTTGTTGATTTAGTGTTGTTAAGTGATAGACTTATCTAGTCTTAGAGATTAGGTGTCATCACGACCCCTATGGTGGGATTTGTATCGTGACAAGTTGGTATCAGATCTCCATATTCATAGGTTCTACAAGTTATAAGCAAGTTTAGTAGAGACTTGTGGATCGGTATGGCGACGTCTGTACTTATCTTCGAGAGGCTACCAAACTGTTAAGAAACATCATCTTCTTTAATTCTTTATCGTGCCGATTTGTTATTCCAAATTTTGAACCTTTACTCTTCTACTCTCTTACAGATGGTGAGGACATGCTTTACCAGATCAACTAAGTAAACACCAATAGCCCCTACTACAGCCACGAGAGGTCGGGGATGAGGAAAGGCACGTGCTACAGCTAGAGTAGTACCTATATAGCCTCTAGTAGCCCCATTGGAGGATTAGGATCCTGAGCATGTTGAGCGCGTAGCTGAGGAGCCTATTGCTACGTCGAGGCTCCAAAAGACCTTGACACACTTCATGAGTATGTTTAGGAGTTTGTCCTAAGCAAGGTTGACTCCGCTCACACCATCTACTTCACAGGCTGAGGAGGAGAATGGACTCCCATTGCTCGTACACCAGAGCACCCAGCTCATGCTTATCAGATAGTGGGGGTTGTGTCGGTACAGCCAGTAGTTGCAATTCAGCCTGAGGAAGGGCTAGTTGTGTCGGCAGAGAGCAGAGGAGTTTGGAGAGGTTTCATAAGTTTCATCCTCCCCCATTTAGTGGAGGGGATTCTGAGAATGCACAGGGTTTCTTGGATCAGTGTCACCATATTATTCATACTTGGGTGGGTGGGGTGGAGTCGAACGGGGTCGACCTTACTGAGTTTCAGTTGACGGGGTCGGCATAAAAATGGTGGTAGACTTATGAGATTAGTAGACCAGTTGGAACAACACCGCTTACTTGGTCTCAGTTCTCTGATCATTTATTGAGGGAGATTATTCCACAGACTCACAAGGAAAAGTTGCACAGCGAGTTTGAGTAGTTTCGCCAGAGAGTATGATTATGTCTTAGTATGCTATAAGGTTTATAGATTTATCTCGTCATGCACCTTCCTTGGTTTCCACAGATAGAGAGAGTCTGTAGATTTATTGTGGGGCTCGTCCACAGCCTCAGATTTGGGATGACACAGAAGTTGGAGATTGAGACTACGTTTCATCATGTAGTGGAGATTTCTATGAGGTTAAAGTGTATCCGCGGTCAGGAGAGAGGGGATAGGGAGGATAAGAGGCCTCATGGTTTTGGAGGATTTAGTGGCTCCTACTCATAGAAGAGGCCATATAAGTCGACCAGTTTAGTCCGAACTTTAGGTTACCCGTAGTGCTCCAGCTAGATAGGGAAACTAGGGCATCCATACCGGACGACCATCTTCTAGTGAACCTTCTGCACGGGGTTCCTACAGCGGTTAATATAGTCGTCCGGCGCAGACTCAGTACCATCAGCCACACCTGCAAATGGGTTATTTTAAGTGTGGTAATACTAGGAACATTATGAGAGATTGTTCCAGACTCTGGAGAGGTGGACCTCAGCAGGTTACTCAAGCTATGGTTCTCACTCAAGTTTCTACTCCGCCTACATAGCCAGCTAGAGGCGGAGGGAAGGTGAGTTAAGAACGTCCTAGAGGGAAGGTGAGGCCCGTTTTTATACTTTCCATGGTAGGACCGATACACTTGCATCATATGTAGTCATTACAAGTATTGTTATGGTCTCTCATAGAGATGCGTCAATTTTATTTGATCTAGATTCTACTTATGTGCACGTGTCATCCTATTTTTATTTATACTTGTATATGTATCGTGATTCTATGGATACTCTTATTTATCTGTCTACACCCGTTAGAGATTCTATTTTGGTGGACCATGTCTATCATTCTTGTTTGGTCACTGCTAGTGGTTACGAGACTAGGGTTGATCTTCTACAGCTTAATATGGCAGATTTTGATGTAATTCTAGGTATGAATTGGTTATCTCTGTATTGTGTTATTCTTGATATTCATGCTAAGACCATGACGTTGGCTATGTCAGGGTACCGATATTGGAGTGGAGAAGTTCCTTGGGTCATGTTACTAGCAGAGTTATGTCTTTTCTTAAGGCTCAGCATATGGTTGAGAAGGGTGTATGGCATACTTAGCCTTTGTGGGGGATGTTAGTGCTGATACTTCTACCAGTGAATCAGTTTCGGTAGTGAGGGAGTTTTCAGATGTGTTTACGGAAGATCTACCAAGTATGCCACCCGATAAGGATATTGATTTTGGTATTGACTTGGTTTCGGGCACTCAGTCCATATTTATTCTATCGCAAAACATAACTCCAGTAGAGTTAAAGGATATGAGGGAACTATTGCAGGAATTGCTAGATAAATGTTTCATCAGGCAGAGTGTTTCACCTTGGGGGTTCTACGGTTCTATTAGTGAAGAAGAAAGATGGTTCCATGAGGAGTGCATTGACTACAGACAATTGAACAAGGTTACTATCAAGAACAACTATCCACGGCCGAGTATTGATGAATTATTTTATCAGCATCAGGGTGTCAGGGTAATCTCGGGGTACCATCTGTTGAAGATCAAGGCTTCAGATATTCCTAAGACAACTTTTCGGACCCGTTATGGGCATTATGAGTTCTTGGTGGTATCTTTTAGGCTGACCAATACCCCAACAACTTTCATGCACTTGATGAACAACGTGTTTCATTCTTATCTGGATTCCTTCATCATTGTATTTATTGATGATGGTGTATTCTCGCATCCGGAAGGAGCATAATCAATATTTGAGGACCGTGCTCCAGACTTTGAGGGAGAAGAAGCTACATGCTAAGTTCTACAAGTGCGAGTTTTGGTTAGATTTGGTGGCATTATTGGGTCACATGATGTTCACTAGGGGATAAGGTGGATCTGAAGAAGATTAAGGCCGTTCAGAGCTGGCTCAAACCTTCTACTGCTATAGAGATTCAAATTTTTCTTAGGTTTGTTGGGTTTTATCGCCACTTTGTGGAGGGGTTTTCATCTAAAGTATCCTCGTTTACTAAGTTGACTCAGAAGGTTCCCCATTTTGATGGTCTATTGAGTGTGAGGAGAGATTTCAGAAGCTCAAGATGCCTTGACTATAGCACCAGTTCTAGTTTTTCCTTCGGCATCGAGTTCGTGTACAGTCTACTGTGATGCTTTATGGGTTGGCATTGGGTGTATGTTCATGCTGGATGGTAGGGTGATTACCTATGCCTCACGTCATTTGAAGCCTCGTGAGAAGAACTACCAAGTGCATGATTTGGAGCTAGCAACTATTGTACACACGCTCAAAATTAAGAGGCACTACTTATATGGCGTGTCTTGTGAGGTATATATGGATCACCGGAATCTACAACATCTATTCAAGCAAAATGATTTGAACTTGAGGCAACGATGGTGGTTGGAGCTATTGAAAGACTATAATATCACCATCTTTATCATTTAAGGAAGGACAATGTGGTGATCGACACCTTGAGTAGGAAGGCGAAGAGTATAGGAAGACTTGCTTTTATTGCAGTTGCGGAGAGACCGTTAGCTTTGGATGTTCTGGCTTTGGCTGACTGGTTCGTGAGGCTGGATATTTCGAAGCCTGGAATAGTTCTTACATGTTTTGTATCACGGTCGTCCTTGTTTAAGCACATCAAGGCACGTCAGTATGATGATCCCCACTTGCTTATCCTTAGTAACACGCTGCAGTATGGTGACGCTAAGTAGGTGACTATTGGTGATGATGGTGTATTGCGGCTTCAAGGCCGGATTTGTGTGCCTAATGTGGATGGCTTACTGGAGCTGATTCTAGAGGAGACCCATAGTACATAGTATCCTATTCATCTAGGTGCCGGGAAGATGTACCATGATTTGAAGCATCATTATTGGTGGCGCGGGATGAAGAAAGACATTGTTAAGTATTTGTCACGGTATTTGAATTGTCAGCAGGTTAAGTATGAGCATCAGAGACCTGGTGGGTTACCTCAGAGGCTAGACATACCAGAATGAAAATTGGGGCATATCACTATAAACCTTGAACGATGATAAATCAGACAATAAAAGAAATATTCCAAAAGAGACACAAACATTTAAGTGTAACGACCCGGTCGGTTTTTTTGTTAGTTATAGCCCCGATACCCTGTTTACTGCTTCTCCGGTGTCTTTTTCTGCTTATGTGTCTTGTCGGTAGGTGTTGGTTGTGGTTTCAGAGAGTTTTGGGACACTTAACCCCTAAACAGAAGCTTAAGTCTTAAAATTTTTAATCGTACTCAGAACTGTGGGAAGATGACTCTGGAACGTATTTTCGTTGGTTTAGTTAGCTCCGTTGGGTGATTTTGGACTTAGGGGTGTGTCCGGATTGTATGTTGGAGGTCTGTAGCTCATTTAGGCATGAAATGACGAAAGTAGAATTTTTTGGGATTTCGATCGGTAGTGGACCTTTGATAACAGGGTCGGATTCTGATTTCGGAAATTGGAGTAGGTTTGTAATGTTGAATATGATTTGTGTGCAAAATTTGGGGTCAATCGGACGTGGTTTGATAGGTTTAGGCATCAGTTGTAGAAATTGGAAGTTTTAAAATCATTAGGTTTGAATCGAAAGGTAATTCATATTTTTACCGTTGTTTGATGTGATTTGAGGGCTCGACTAAGTTCATATGGTGTATAAGAACTAGTTGATGTGTTTGGTTGAGGTCCCGGGGCCTCGGGTATGTTTCAGATGCTTAACGGATTAGAATTTGGACTTAGCTAATTACTGAGAATTTGCTAGTTTCTGGTGTTTCGCACTTGCGGAAAGGAGACCGCATGTGCAGAGGGTAGCTCACAGATGCGGCCTTGGTCCGGGTAACTAGTGGTCGCAGGTGTGGCAATGTTACCGTAGAAGCAGAGCCGCTCCTGTAGAGAAGCATACGCAGAAGCGAAGGCCGGGTTGGGGAGGTTATCGCATAAGCAGACATGGGTCCGCAGGTGCGACCACATGAACGTAGAAGCGGACCCTGAGCTTTAAGTTTAATCCTCACCTGCGAGGGGAATTCCGTAGGTGCGGTGTCATAGGTGTTATATCAGGTTCGCAGATGTGGAATAACTGGGCAGAAAAGGGAATTTCGAGGGTTTGATTCCCATTTCAATTTTGGGACTTTGAGATCTCGGTGTGAGGCAATTTTTTGAGGTTTATTCAAGGAGATTATTGGGGTAACTAATTCTATCCTGAATTGGACTATATTTCATGAAATATTGCTATTTTCGTCATCTAATTAGGGATTTGAGTTGGAAATTTGGGGGGAAATGATAGAAACTTCATAGACTAAAATTTTGAGTTTTGAAAGGAAATTTGAGGTTGGATTCGAGTAATTCTTGTATGGTTAGACTCGTGAGTGAATGGATGTTCATATTTTATGACTTTTACCCAATTCTGAGACGTGGGCTTGGGGAGGCTCTTTGGGTCGATTTCTTAATTTTTCGCCTTAGCTTAGATTTCATTAATTAGATTAGTTTCTTATAGATATATTTATGGTATGTAACTGATTTTGGCAAGATTTGGGCCATTCGAAGTCAAATATTTGAGGGAAAAGCATTGCTACCGATTGATTGAGCTTGGTTCAAGCTAAGTGGCTTGCCTAACATTGTGTGGGGGAAATCCCCTTAGGATTTGGTATTGATATGATATGTGAGCACCGTGTGCGCGAGGTGGCGAGTGAGTACACGGGCTATTTGTTGCAAAAAACCGATTTTACTGAGTACTTACATGTTTTCACCTTAATTGAGTATTCTAGCGTATGTAGTTATCATGTTAGCCTAGAATAGAATGTCTACGTGTCTTAATTGCTTAACCAAACTCTTTGCAGCATGCTTAGTGAATTCATGCTTCTTTTTTTTACTTGTACTTAACCTAAATTATAGATTCTCTTGTTGTAACTGTTATCTTTATTTGTTTGAGCTGTGTATTTACTTTGGGACTACGGGACAGTATCCCGGGAGATTCCCCTACATATTTACTTTTGAGACTACGAGGCGGTCCCTCGAGATTTCTCCATGTACATTTACTTTTGAGACTACGAGGCGGTACCTCGGGAGTTCTCCTTGCATATTTATTTTAGGACTACGAGAAGGTATCTCGGGAGATCCCCTGTTGTTTATTTTGTGTGTTGAACAATTATTTGTTGTATTTCCTTTTTCTTAGTTATAGTCTATTATTATACTGTGTATTTTCTGCTTCATTTATTATTTACCAGTGGGCCTAACCTGACCTCGTCACTACTTGACCGAGGTTATGCTTGACACTTACTGGGTACCATTGCGGTGTACTCATGCTACTCTTCTGCACATGTTTTTATGTGCAAATCTAGGTACATCATTCCAGCTATGTTATTAGCCGTGCACCTGCTGCTGTTACAGAGACTTCGAGGTACATTTTCTGCGTCCGCAGACCGAGGAGTTCCCCTCTTACTTTTATGTAGTTCTTCTTCTACTACTTCCAAAATAATGATGTCTAGAACTTATAGTAAATTCTTAGAAGCTTGTGACTAATGATGTCCGGGGTCTTGGGAAAACTCTGCATGTACTTTGAGAGTTTGTTATTGTATATACCAAGCGGTATGTCTATCACTATTTCATTTCTGTTACCGTTAATGGTTTAGATTTATGTTTCATTTTCATTATTATTCCGCAAATGTTAGTCTTACCTAGTCGTAGAGACTAGGTGCCGTTGCGACCTCCCAGGAAGGGAAGGTTGGGTCGTGACAAGTTGATATCAGAGCTCTAGGTTCGTAGGTGTCGTGATTCACAAACAGGTTTATTAAAGTCTCGCGGAACAGTACGGAGACATATGTACCTATCTTCAGGAGGCTATGGAACTGTTAGGAACAATTATACTTCTTTGATTCCCTGTCGTACGAAATTTGTTGACATCAAATTCTAAACTTCTATATATTATTCCTTCTCACAGATGGTGAGGACCCGTACTGAGGATCTGATGACCAGGCACCCGCTCCCCCTACTGAAGCCGCTAGAGGCTGGGGCCGGGGTAGAGGACAACCACGCGGTGCAGCCAGAGCACCCGCGCGAGCTTTGACAGAGGATCCCCAGCAGCTCCAGCTGGAGGGTAGGCACTTGAGGTGCCTATTGCTGCACCAGTCCTCCAAGAGACTCTAGCCCAGTTCATGAGCATGTTCAGCACCTTAGCTCAGGCTGGATTGATCCCACTAGCTCCTTACACATCTCAAGCCGGGGGAGGGGCACATACTCCTGCAGCCCGTACTTCTGAGCAGAGGGTCTAGATCGACCAGGCCCCAGAGTTTATCACTATACAGCCAGTAGCTCCGATCCAGCACGAGACTAGGCCAGCAGCTTCTGAGGTGGAGCAACTCAGACTTGAGAGGTACAAAAAGTACCACCCACCTACCTTCAGCGGATTAGCTACAGATGATGCCTAGGGTTTTTTGGATGAGTGTCATCGTATTCTCTGCATTATGGGCGCAGCAGAGACGAGTGGGGTTTCTTTTACCACCTTCCAGGTTAGAGGTGCAACCTATTAGTGGTGGTGTGCTTATGAGTTGAGTAGTCCAACTAAGGGGATTCACTTACATGGACTCAGTTCTCGGACATGGTTTTGAGAGAGTATGTCCCTCAGAGCCTTAGGGACTCATGGCGCGTGGAGTTTGAGCGGTTGCGCCAGGGTGCTATGAAATGTGTCAAAGTATGCAGTCTGCTTTAGTGATTTGGCCCTACATACACCGGCCTTGGTTGCCACAGTTCGAGAGCGGGTTCGTCATTTTATTTAGGGACTCCACCCCAGTATCCTGATCAGTATGTCCATGGAGTTGGAGTTGGAGATGGATATTTCTTATCAGCAGTTTGTGAGTATTTCTAGGATATTGGAGGGCATGCTTTCCCGGGATAGAAAGGAGAGGGAGGCCAAGAGGTCTCGAGATTCTGGCACTTATAGTGGTACTCGTGCTCTAGGTGCAGCTCGCCATGGTAGGGGTTATGTGAGTCACCTCGTTCATTCAGATCTCCCAGCCGCCAGTGGTGTTCCATCCTCTTCTAGGCCCCAAGAGTCTTATTATGCACCGTCGCTAGCTAGTGTGCCTCCTGCACAGGATGCTTTTAGTGGCCAGTTCAGCAGACGTGGCCCGAGACAGTCACAAAAACCACGCCCTCTGAGAGCTTGTTTTGAGTGTGATGATACTCGCCATATGGTGAAGGATTTCCCCAGACTTAGGAGAGGTGCACCTCCACAAACTTCTCATCCACCGCGTGCTCCACCGGGTCCTCAGGCTATGGTTCCAGCACCAACTACTGCCCCACCTACTCAGCCAACTCGAGGTGGAGGTCGGGGAGGTCGAGGTTACCCTAGAGGGGGAGGCCAGGCCAGATATTGTGCTCTTCCGGCTCATGCAGAGGCAGTTGCTTTTGACTCTACATTACAAGTATTGTTCCAGTCTTTCATAGAGATGCGTCGGTATTATTTGACCCAGGCACTACATATTCCTATGTGTCCTCTTATTTTGCCCCGTATTTGGGAGTATCTCGGGATACTTTGAGTTCCCCTATTTATGTGTCTAATCCTATGGGAGTATCTCGGGATTGAAATGAGCAAATGCACAAATTCCATAAATTACTCTATTCGTAGAAATGATAGAGATGTATATAATCTTATTCTCCCATGTGTCATATTATTCTATTATTTGTTCATGGGTCTCAAAAATACGTAAGTTGGTAAAGTTTATTTCATGATATTAATCAGAGACATAATGGTCTTATGACATACCGAGAGATTTTATTAACGTATTTCATATGCATCTATACATGCACATTGACCCATTACTAGATGGAGTTATATATGTGTATATATGTATATTATATCTATATGGTATATGGGAAAAGGTTACAGCGTTATATACGCACCACCACCTGATCAGCCGGTATACGTTGATGATTTTGCCCACAGTGGCCGAGATGATATGATGGGATGCCCTTAGAGGCCTGATGATGTTATGAAACATGTACCTATGCCCGACATGACATTCATACGCATATGCATGATACTATAATTATTTCATGATTTACGAAGTTATCCAGATTTACAAGTTGAGTCATTTACTCTATAATTCTTCCATGTCTGTTATGTACTTATTTATGTGCCTTACATACTCGGTACATTATTCGTACTGACGTCTCTTTTGCCTGCGGACGCTGCATTTCATGCCCGCAGGTCCCGATAGATAGGTCGAGAGCCCTCCAAGTAGGCTATCAGCTCAGCAGAAGACGTTGGTGTGCTCCATTTGCTTCGGAGTCGCTTGTTTAGTTAGTATGATTTAGATGTGTAATTGTTTGGTATGGCGGGACTCTGACATGACCTTTATGAAAATTATGTATTCTTAGAGGCTTGTAGACAGATTTCATGTACATAAAATATTGTATGGCCTTGTCGGCCTATGTTCAATATACGAGTGGTTATTTTGGTCTGATAGGCCCGTATGTCTGATGTATAAGTTGGTATCACATGTTGTATTCTACTTATCTCACGGCCGCCTTGCGGCTCAGTTATCTATAAGAGTATGACATGAAAAGATATGTTATGTTGGTACTCGGTTGAGTAAGGTACCTGGTGCCTATCGCGGTCCATCGGTTTGGGTCGTGACAACGTGGTATCAGAGCAGTTCTGTCCTAGGGAGTCTACAAGCCGTGTCTAGTAGAGTCTTATTTATGGGTATGTCATGCACCACACTTATAAGTAGGAGGCTACGGGGCATTTAGAACTGTCACTCTTTCTTCTTACTCTAGATTGTGTGATAGAGCTCAATTTTAAGAACTCAATTTCCTAACTCAATATTATTCATAATATGACGATTCCTGCATCCAGAAAGACGGTTGGTAAGAGATACAGCTGTGGAAGAGTTGAGTCAGAGGAACTCAATTTTTGCATCATGTTTATGATGGATAAATATGAGGTATTCAGCAAATCATGTGTGTACTAAGACGTGTAAGTTTCTTGATAAGGATCCTTGAGGCAAGAATGTCTATCCACTATTACGGTAAAAAGGAATAATAGAATCGGAAGGTAGACACAAGTTTCAGCAAGTAAAATAAGCAAGGTGAAGAAGAGTGTGAGGTACCCAATTAATGAAGATTAACAGTATTTACAATTCAAACAGAGAATATAAGCATTTTTAGATACCTTCAATTGTAACAGAGGTATGTACAATTAGTCACACGCATCTCAATTATGCTCCATGGGAGATAATAGAAATAGTTAAGAGAAGGACGAATATCAGAAACCGGCTGGGGTTAGGGTAACCCAAAATGATGGTTGGATTATTTGCGCTAGTTGACATTTCCGAAGGATATTAAAAAGGTGCTAATGGATCTCCTTGTGAGATACCTAGATGGTGAACTCTAAAATAGTACAGCTAGATATGAGTACTACAAAGACGTGTGCTGGAATCTTGGAAGGGATAAATATTACCTTAGTGTGTCTCCCGTGCCTAGTAGAGAAAGAATATTTAGAAATTTGAAGAGCCAACGGATGGAGCAAGGGGAGATAAAAGAAAAATAATGTTTTGTTCAAATTTTCAGAATAAAGTGATAGATAGAAATATTAGCAGGGAAGTACGAAAAAGGATATTGAAGCATTATGAGTAAGATGTGATGCATGGATGACATCGGTAAAAAAATGAATGATGATGGTATTATAGGATATATAGTCAAGTTAAGGAAAAGACAAGAGGAGCCAGGCCTTGAGACAACGAAAGAGTATAGGCCATAAATGCATATCCTCGTTTCAAGGAATAAGTTCGCGACTCTAACGTGATTAACAGAAGAAAAAGTTAGACCCCAGAGTAATAGAAATCAGTATGGACTAGTGAACAAGATAAACTAAACATGAATTAGGAACTGAGTGATTGATAATACTCAGCATCATGAGAATTTTAGACTGCATTCCGATGATAATAGAATGGACGACAGAAGAATAACCTTTAAAGGTCATTCAGGAAAACACTTCATTAAAGAAAGCAATGTAAGAAAAGTTGAGATTAAGGGACTATATGTGCCAATTACACTAAGTGCCACCATTGCGAGTGAGAAATTTTGTTATCCTTGGTGCAGAAGGATTACCACAAGGCGAGTAAGGGTCATTGATGATGCGAAAAGACGCCAAAGATGGAGAGGCAAAACATTTATAGGCAGGTCGTCGTAGCTCCAAGTTTTAGTACTCCCCTAAAGGGGGGAATATAGAATGATAAAGGAAGAATGCGATAAAAATGAGAAAGGTATGAGATTGCACTTATCCGAATCCTACAGATATGTTATGATTCTAGAATGTTATGTAAGCACAACGTCAGAAAAAAGAAGTAAGGGTTCCTTCCCGGAAGGTTATTGATAAATAAGGAGCTAGTGCAAGAGGTAAGTTAGACAAAGAAAATAACCCTAGAGAGATTACGCAGAATATGGCTATGAGAATGGGTCGACGAGTAGTTAGTAGTTGATTCAGGAAGATCCTAGTCATGACTAGACAAGAAGTTACAGACGAATCAGCGGATCATGCAAGATAAATGTAGTAAACCCCAACATGGAGAATTCAGCCTCGTAGTAATATTATTATAATACTTGAGATATATTCAAATAGGAGTCGGGGTAGTTAAAGTTACCGTATGAATATTAAGGGGATAAAATAAAGTACCACTGGGAAGGCAGTCAAAATATCAGTTTAGAAGAAACCCTACAAGCACAAGGGCACGGAGGTAGGAAACTACAGATGATTATAGGCAAGGAAGGACATCAAAAGGTCCTTAATAAGCTCACAGTTTTACGAGAGTCAAAGGTTCTTCCTAAGTACTACAATGAAGGACTAGCTAAGCAAATAAGGAAGAAGGCTTCAACCTAAGCACAACGACCTAAATAGGAAATGGTCGTGTAACAATAGTCTCAGAACAACATTGCATGCACTCCATAAGAAAGTGGCACCTACCGTGACTAATGAACGGGGAGTAAAATCAGAAGTGATATTCAAGATCATATGAGTTGTATAGAATTCAGTATATGTTGGCACTAAGGTAAGCTAAGTATTCACGCAACAAGGGGGCATGAAGACCAGAAAAAGTAATTGCTTACATTAAAAGAAAGCTGAGAAGGAATGGAAAGAATCATTTGATTAATAATCCAGAGTTAGTTACATTATGAACGCACTTAAGAGTTCGAAGTTTTATACATGCAGCATATATATTGACAATCATACAGCCGTACAAGATTCTTGTATACATTAAAAGAAAGAATTGATCCCGGGTCAAAAATGAAGGATTAAATTGTTAAAGGATTGTATCATGCATATTCCTTGGCGCCCATAAACGGCTAAACAGAATAACTAATACCATGAACCCCAAAGCGGGAGATAATTTAAGCCGACATAAAGGCCGATCAGAAGAAGGAGAAAACTAAAGAGTTACATCATGAAGTAAATCACGAATTCGGTTATGGGACCCAAAAATTATAGAAATCGTGATTGAGAATATTGTAGAATTACTCTTAATATCATAGGTGCAAAGGAGATATTACAACAACCATATTCTATAACGGCTTTATGATAAAGCCAGTTAGAAGAAGTACTAGCCTCATAAGAAGTCAGTATAAAGCTCCCACCGAATTGTGTATGCCTAGAGGTGCAAGTATTATAATAGAGCTTCAAATTGTGAACGTGAACTATACCTATATGGAAAGGAGGTCATGAAATAGATAGAAGATACGATGCAAGACTTTAAGGTAAGAAAGGTAAAGGGGAACAACATACAAGATACTCTAAATGCAGAAGGTCGTGAATAGTCCATACTGCAGATAAAAGGCTAGAAGCATGGGGATTCATTATTCAGGAATGATAGCAGCATCGTCACTATAGTTTTTAAGTACCGAAAGGTCTAATTAGAGAGTAAAAGAAGAGTTAGAGACGATGTGATGTCTTGCTTGATGTTCCAGAAAATGCATGGGAATTTATTGCAAGCTAAAATATGATAGAACGACAAGGTTTTTGAAAGACAAGATCAAGGATAAGGAGAAGGCAAGTGAGAAGGTGACGAAAATGGATAAGTCCTCGGGATTAAGCCTGTGAAAACAAAGGAGCTGATGATTCCTCTAAGTTATAGAATGTTCAACATAGCCTGAATGAACTCAAAGGAGTCTAAGACTAATAACATCTAGAAGGAATGGAATGTTGCCCTGGTAGTGGAATGAGGGTGTGATTATGATAGATAAAGGATAGCGTTTGGGCCTTCGATTGATTAATGATATGAAGAGGATTTCATGAATTGTACGGGACTAAAACACCCATATAAGGTGAGTCACATTGGGATGCTATAAAGTACAGTTATGAAAGTATAGTATCACCCTTAGGATCAATCTAATTACCCCTTATATCCTCGATGAGACGCGAGCCCTAGCGGTGGTGTTACATAAAAGATCAAGTTATCAGTGGTAGATGATGAATAACATTAAGGTGAATCAACAATAGATGGATAAAAGTTCAACAGTATGAGATGAGATTAGACCATTAGTCTTAAGGATAAGCAACGAGAGTAACCTGGAGTTGGTTGCAGACCTCAATAATGATAAATCAATGTAAGAATTATGGTATAGTATAACCTACGTAGATGTAGTAAATTCATACGAATGGATAACCGGGTCTATGAAATAAGATATAACCATATTCTCAAGTTCTACAAAGTATCGAACTAGGAACTTCAGTACACCTATAGATGCCCAGAGAGGCATCCTATTAAGCCTTGTATATGTTTACAAAGTAAGGCCTAGAGATTGGCTAAAAGTTGAAGAAAAAAGGAGAGAAGAGTCACATAGGCACACTTACAAGGTTAGTATTTTAGAGACTGCATGATAGAAGGTAGCAATAGTTACGATATTGGAAGGAATTCGATCACAAGTCACGGCATGGGAAATAGGCCAAAAGGGGGGAATGCCCTGGCTTTTGGATTTATTCACAGAACAACTGCCTAAATGGAAAGGAGAGTATTAAGGTACTCACAAAGGCTATAAGTTATGAAAATGATATGAGCATCAGTCAACATTCGAGGACGAATGTTCCAAAGGGGGAATGATGTTACGCCCCGCAATATTACGTCAATATTACATCCCGCAGTATTACATTACGATGATGTTATGCTTCGCAGTATTAAATTACCACGATGTTGCACCCAGTAGTATTGTACGTTAAATTTGTCATAAGAAAATTGACATCAGTCCAAGGAAAATATTATTTGGAGATTATAAAAATTATGCTATTTCAAACAAGTGATGAATAAATTTGTGAAGGTGAGAAGGGAAGCAAGTCAAAGAAAATAAATTTTCGTCCAAGTTTGGCATGTTGGGATAAAATACGGGTCAAGCGTTAATACATGATATTTATGGATTAGTACCATACAAGGTACCACATGACAATGATAGTAATATGTATAAGGTGTGTGAAAAGTGAGTAGTA
The DNA here is from genome assembly GCA_005239525.1 of Nicotiana knightiana. Classification (NCBI taxonomy): domain Eukaryota; kingdom Viridiplantae; phylum Streptophyta; class Magnoliopsida; order Solanales; family Solanaceae; genus Nicotiana; species Nicotiana knightiana. The sequence goes on along the minus strand of ML368187.1, from coordinate 120,968 downwards.
TTTTAAGTAAGTGGAAATAATTCGTAATTATGTGGGTAATTGGTTAATTATTGGGTAATGGGGCATTACCTAGTTAATTAATTATTAGTGGTGGATTAATTAAAGTTTTTGGATAAAAACTAAAAAAAATGTGGAAGCCCTTTGATAACACATAAAATGACTCATCATTTGGCATAAAAAGGTGGCCATTTAATGTTACCTTTATTTGCAAGTGGGGGCTAAAAGCATACAAGGTGTGACGGTTTACTAATTGAAAAGGATACTACAAGTTATTTATAAGATACACCATATTGGTCTCAAATAAGAACTTACAGGTCAGATGGCAAGGGAACACGGTGAGAAAGTTTTAGGCTAAAATATCTTTGTTTGGTGTTTGTTTCGTATAAGTAGTGCAGCACCATCTTCAGATTCCGACGAGATTTCTTAGCACCGTAGTAATGTAAGATTTTGCGACTCTAGAGGAGTACGGTGCAACCTTTTCAAGAATATTATACGGATTTTTATCTACTCCAGGTATGTTAAGGCTATCTCTTCTTCTTTTTTTTGCATGATCTATACGACAGAAGTGAAATGAGCAAATGCACAAATTCCATAAATTACTCTATTCGTAGAAATGATAGAGATGTATATAATCTTATTCTCCCATGTGTCATATTATTCTATCATCTGTTCATGGGTCTCAAAAACACGTAAGTTGGTAAAGTTTATTTCATGATATTAATCAGAGGCATAATGGTCTTACGATATACCGAGAGATTTTATTAACGTATTTCATATGCATTTATACATGCACATTGACCCATTACCATATGGCGTTATATACATGTATATATGTATATTATATGTATATGGGATATGGGAAAAGGTTACGGCGTTATATACGCACCACCACATGATCAACTGGTATATGTTGATGATTTTGCCCACAGTGGCCGAGATGATATGATGGGATACCATTAAAGTCCTGATGATGTTATGAAACATGTACCTATGCACGACATGACATTCATACGCATATACATGATACTATAATTATTTCATGATTTACGGAGTTGTCCAGACTTACAAGTTGAGTCATTTACTCTATAATTCTTTCATGTATGTTATGTACTTATTTATGTGCCTTACATACTCGGTACATTATTCCTACTAACGTCCCTTTTGCCTTGGGACACTGCGTTTCATGCCCGCAGGTCCCGATAGACAGGTCGAGACCCTCCAAGTAGGCTATCATCTCAGCGGAAGACGTTGGTGCGCTATATTTGCTTCAGAGTCGTGTTTGTTTGGTTAGTATGATTTAGACGTGTAATTGTTTGGTATGGCGGGACTCTGTCCCGGCCTTTATGAAAACTATGTATTCTTAGAGGCTTGTAGACAGATGCCATGTACGTAAAATATTGTATGTCCTTGTCGGCCTATGTTCAGTATACGAGTGGTTATTTTGGTCTGATAGGCCCATATGTCTGATGTATAAGTTGGTATCACATGGTGTATTCTACTTATCTCACTGCCGCCTTCTGGATCAGTTATCTATGAGAGTATGACATGAAAAGATACATTATGTTGGTACTCGGTTGAGTAAGGTACCGAGTGCCTGTCGCGGCCTATCGATTTTGGTCGTGACAATATTGATGACTTATTTGATCGTTACATGGTGACTGGGTGTTTTTCAAGATTGACTTACATTCAGGCTATCATCAGTTGAAGATTCGGGAGACAGATATCCCGAAGACTGCTTTCAGGACTCGGTATGGGCACTACGAGTTCCTTGTGATGTCTTTTGGGCTGACCAATGCCCCAGTAGCTTTTATGCACTTGATGCACAGTGTGTTCCGACCTTATCTTGACTCTTTCATCATTGTGTTTATTGATGACATTCTAGTGTACTCCCGGACTGGGGAGGATCATGAGAAGCACATGAGGACTGTGCTTCAGACCTTGAGAGAAAAGACGTTGTATGCAAAATTTTCAAAGTGTGAGTTTGTCTAGAATTAGTGGAATTCTTGGGTCATTTAATATCGAGTGATAGGATCAAGGTGGATCCGAAGAAGGTGGAAGCAATGCAGAGCTGGCCTAGACCATCATCAGCTACAGAAATCTGGAGTTTTCTTGGTTTGGTGGGGTATTACCATCGTTTAGTAGAGGGATTCTCATCTATTGCAGCACTTATGACCAGGCTGACCCAGAAGGGTGCTCCGTTCAAGTGGACAGAGGAGTATGAGGAGATCTTTTAGAAGCTCAAGACAGCTTTGACTACAGCCCTAATTTTGGTATTGCCTACAGATTCGGGGTCTTATGTTGTATATTGTGATGCGTCGCATATTGGTCTCGATGCAGTGTTGATGCAGGATGGTAGGGTGATCGCCTACGCGTCCAGACAACTGAAGGTGCATGAGAATAACTATATTTTGCATGACCTTAAGTTAGAAGCTATTGTTCATACCTTGAAGATTTGGCGGCACTATTTGTACGATTTCCCTTGTGAGATTTACACCGATCATAAGAGTTTGCAGCATCTATTCAAGAAAAAGGATCTTAACTTGCATCAACAGAGGTGGTTGGAGATACTTAAGGACTATGATATCATTATTTTGTACCACCCAGGGAAGGCCAATGTGGTAGCTGATGCTTTGAGTTGCCGGGCGGAGAGTTTGGGGAGTTTAGCATATCTACCAGTAGTAGAGAGGCCATTGGAGTTGGATGCTTAGGTCTTAGCCAACCGATTTTTGAGATTGGATATTTCTGAGCCGAGTCGAGTATTGGCTTGTGTGGTCTCCCGGTCTTCTCTTAATAATCGTATCAGGGAGCGTCAGTATGACGACCCCTATCTGGTTGTCCTTAGGGACACGGTCTAGCACGGTGATGCTAAGGAGGTCACTATTGGGGATGATGGTGCATTGAGGATGCGTGAGTTGATTCTCCAGGAGGCTCATAGCTCTCGGTACTCCATTCACCCGGGTGTCACGAAGATGTATCAGGACTTAGGAAGCATTACGGGTGGAGGAGGATGAAGAAGGACATAGTGGAGTATGTGGCTCGGTGTCCAAAGGTGAAGTATGAGTATCAACGACAAGGTGGGTTACTTCAGAAGTTAGAGATTCCGGAGTAGAAATGGTAGCGGATCACTATGGATTTCGTTGTTGGACTCCCACGAACTGAGCGGAGGTTTGATGCAGTTTGAGTGATTGTGGATACGCTGACCAAGTCAGCTCATTTCATACCTGTGATGATTGCATATTCATATTCTTCTTAGCAGCTGGCTTGAATTTATATCCGCGAGATCGTCATATTGGGGTACACAGTTTACATCACGGTTCTGGAGGGCCGTACAACATGAGTTGGGTACTCGAGTAGAGCTAAGCACAGCATTTCACCCTCAAACGGGCAGACAGTCTGAGTGCACTATTCAGATATTAGAGGATCTGCTCCATTCATGTGTGATGGAGTTTGGAGGTTCGAGGGATCAGGTCTTGCCACTTGCAGAGTTTGCCTACAACAACAGTTATCAGTCGAGCATCTAGATGGCACCGTATGAGGATCTGTATGGTAGACTGTGTCAATCCCTAGTGAGTTGGTTCGATCCGGGCGAGGCTATATTATTGGGTACAGACTTGGTTCAAGATGCCCTGGATAAGGTTAAGGTGATTCAGGATCGACTTCGCACAGTGTCACGACCCAAAACCTAACATGTCGTGATGGCGCCTAGATGGTACTAGGCAATCCGACTTTCCCAAAAATACTTCAGAAATCAAATATAAAAGTAATTTAAAACTTTTCCTTATCCGGAATTTTCATAAAAACCAAAATTGAAATCAAAATAGAATCAAAGTGTGAAAAAACTAACCCCCAAACATCAGGGTCTCACCAAGTCATGAGCGTCTAGGTATCAAAATCTAATACAACTAGTGTCTAAGTATCAATACAAGGCAGAAAGAAATATAGAAGGAGAGACAAAGGCATGCGGTCGCTAGCAGCTACCTCGTAGTCTCCGGAGATCGATCGTGCCCTAACTCAACAGTCTCCGTGCTCAAACACACATGGATCTGCACATAAAGTGTAGGGTGTATCATGAGTACAACCAACTCAGCAAGTAACAGAAATAAATAAGGAACTGAGAAGCAGTGACGAGCTATACGGTACAATTCAATTCAAGAACTTTCAAAATCTAAGAATAAACAAGAGTCAATACCGGTAACATAAGTCAAATCAGTTGCATATTTACCAAGTTCAAGTAAACCAAATATCAGCTAAATGCAAAAACAAAGGAAAATAGATGCAACCTCACAGGGGTCACTCAAGCTCTCAATAGCTCAACACTAGGCTCTCAGCCCTCAATACACATGCTCAATAGGTACCCGCACTCACTGAGGGTGTACAGACTCCAAAGGGGCTCCTACAACCCAAGCACTATAATCTGCACGGATAACTCATGTGCCGCACAGACAACTCAAGTGCTATAATGCCATATCAAGGTCTGCACGGACAACTCATGTGCTACCATATCATATCAGAATCCGCACGGTCAACTCACGTATCCCACGGACAACTCACGTGCTAAGGTACAATACCTCACAAATAAGCCCTCAGCCTCACTCATTCATGAACCTCTCTAGTCTCACAACCCTCAATAAAGGAGGGGAATCAGCCCAAATCAACAGAGACGGAGGTATACATATACAAGAAATACTATGACTGAGTATAACAACTATAAGCAGGTACATAGCCTAAGCATGATTTCTAACATAAAAGGTAGTCAAATTGCTAGCAGACAAGTAATACATATATGCACAAAAAGGCTATTAGACTTTACAGTCTCACAGGACTGACCAAGTCGCAATCCCTCACGGTGTACCTCACACGCCCGTCACCTAGCATGGGTGTCACCTCCAAATAGTCACATTATACCAAACTTTGGGTTTCTTACCCTCAAGACCAGATTTAAAACTGTTACAGCAGCGTAGAAATCCTACTTCGGAATGCCCTTTCCTCTCGAACCGGCCTCCAAATTCCCTTTCCTCTCGATAATGTATGAATTGTGCATCGAGTTTCAGTGATACATGTGTTTTGTATCGAGTTTTACTAATATATGAATTTTGTATCGAGTTTTAGTGATACATGGATTTTGTATCATGGTACATGGATCGTGTACCGGGTTATGGTGAGTAATAAAGTCTTGAAAATGCATAGATATCCCTTACTCATTTAGAAACATTCATTTAGATGTTAATTGTTACATGTCACTTATATGTGCTAGTTTGGAGCCTGGACTTCGTTAATTGAAGTATGTCATCTTTAAATTCCATACTTTAGTAGCATTATGAAAATATCTTGAATTGGAAAAGTGTGCTTTATATATTTCGACTATTTTATGCCTTTAACACCTATTGTTCATGAGATTATTTATTGTATTAGCTTTAAACTCTGTTTATTTAGATCTGTGTCATTAGTATCAGGCGGTTTACAATCTCGCCACAATTTCTTTGACATTAGACTTGATACTTACTGGTATCGATTGTGTCGTACTCATACAAAGCTTCTGCACATGTTTTGTGTAGATCTCCAGGTGGGTACTAGTGGAGCCTCTTCTTGAGCCTAGGTGTTCTCTTAGAAACTTAGGGTGAGTTGCACCTCATGGGTTGATTTTGCAGTTCCTGAGTCCATGTCTTTTATTATCTCATGTTTATTTTTCGTTATCATAGATAATTCTAATCATGCATTCAAACTTTTACATATTCAGTAGTTACTTGTGTACTTATCCTACCTAGTCCTTGGGGTTGTACTATTTGGTTGTGTTCGGACTATATCGTGATAGTATGATATATTATACTAATTAGATATTATTTCCTATCTTTATTTATGATATTACTCTGTTTTTTAAAGAAATATAGACTATATTATGTTGATTGTGAGTTGGCTTGCTTAGCAAGTATGGCGAGGCACCATCAGGGCCTAATGTGGGATGTAACTACCCGACCATTTGTTTTGTATATTTGAGCCCCATTCCACTCTTTGGTTCTTCCTATTTACTTATTTGTAGTTATGTGACTTTTCGGGGTGGTTGGTTTTATTTCGGGAAGGTTTTGGATTGAATTAGAACACTTAGTTCCTAGTTTGGAAGCTTAAGTAGGAAGTGTTGACCAAGTTCTTTGGATCAGAGTTTTAGTATTTTCATTAGGTATGGTATGGTGATTTTGGACTTAGGCATATGTATGGATTTGGATTTGGAGGTTCCTAGGTTGATTTGGCTCCAATAAGCGAACGTCGGCAATTTAAAGGTTTAGAAGTTCATAGGTTTGACCCATATTTGATTATGTGGTTATCGATTTCTGTTTGGGATACTGAGCCTTGGAATATGTTTATATAGTGATTTATGTTTTTGCGTAAAATTTGGGGTCATTCCAGGTTGTTTAGGCATGTACAGTGTAAGTTTGAAATTTGGAAATTTGGATTAGTTCATTAAGTTTAAATTGAGGTGATATTCATGGTTTTGATGTTATTTTGTGTGATTTTAGGCCTAGAGTAGGTTCGTATTTTAATTTGGTATTGGTTGGTGTAATTGGACGGGGTCCCGGGGGCCTCAGGTGTATTTTGGGGTGGTTTCGGACCATTTTCCCTTGTGATGGAGTAGCTGGTTTTCTAATGTTCTAGTGTTCATCCCGATCGTAGATGTGGTACCTTGATCGTAGAGTCTCATGGCTAGTATTTTTTCTCTTCGCATTCACCAACAGGAGGATGTGATCACGTTCAGTTGGGGAGATGAAGCTCCGTGTTCGCGTAGGCATGAGGTGTTGTGTCCCGCAGTCGCAAGCCTGAAGACGCGTTTGCATAGAGTCTTTTAGTGGCATATTTTGGCTTGTTTTTTGCGATTGCAAAGTAGGTCCCGCGATCGCAAAGGAATCCTTGGGGAAACTTAAGTACTCTATTTCAAGGGTTTGAGTTATTTTATCACATTTTGAGATTGGGAGCTAGGATTTGGGCGATTGTTTAGAGTGTTTTCACGACTTGGATTGGAGTAAGTGTTGTTGACTCAGTTTTGATTATTATTCATGATTCCATCTTTGATTTTAGCATTTGATTGATGAATCTAAGTGAGGAAAATTAGGGGCTTTGGTAAAAAAATTCAAAAATGAAAAATGGGGATTTGAACCACAATTCAGAGTGAGGTTTGTATACTTGTATGGTTGGACTCATATTTGAATGATGTATACTTGTATTGTTGGATTTATTTTTTATTTTTTATTTTTTATTTTTGATTTAGAGTTGCTTTTGGCTCTATTTGACTCGTTCGGAAGCTGATTCGAGAGGCAAGGACTTTTTAGAGTATTGATCTAGCTTTTTTAAGGTAACAATATTGCCTAACCTTGTGTGGAGGAATACCTCTTAGGATTTGGCCTTAGTTTCCTAATTGTGTTATTTGAAGAGCGACGTGTACTTGAGCGTTTACACGAATGCTATCTGTGGCTTATGACCGAATCAGACTGTAGGCTATTCATATGTCTTAATTTGATAATGTACTTTATATTAAACATGCTTAAACCACTTTGTGACTAAATTATCATGATCACTACATTGACTTAGCCACAATCATGCTTTATTTATTGAACTCTCATCCGCACTCTTATGTTATTGTCATGTCCTTGTGCACTTTGTTGATAAGTTATGAGCTTATATCTTGATGAAACTTTGATATTATTGTTTTGCGATATTGTGGCACATGTGGACATGTTAAGCGGATTGATTGGGGGTGTCAACACAAGGTCTTTGGTGTGCAATTGTGTTTATTATTGTGCATGTGGGGAGAAATAAGGGTGGTGTTTTCTTGAGTTGCCCACGTGGAAAAAGGGTAGATATGCGCATGTTACAATAAAGGGGGCATTTGAATGTTATGTGCACATGCAGTGAAATAAGGATGGCATTGTTGATGATGTTATGTGATGATTCGGGGGTGTCTTTCTTAATATTGTTTATGTGTTGAAACAAGGTTAATATTTGGATCACATACATGTTTCTTAAAAGTTTCCGTCTTATATTTTTAATGAGTTGTTAGTTGAATTTTACATGTTATCACATGACCCACTTCTTTTGATGATTTGTTAACTAAGATGAGTTTTCTACATTGAGTAGTCATCACACGCTTTACGAGATGGTTCATATTGTTTTTTCTTCATATATTCTATTGCCAATTATTGATGTATTGCACAGGTTATTGACTAGTGAGTATCACATCACTTGAACCTCGTCACTACCTCACCGAGTTTAGTCTTGATACTTATTGGGCACCTAATGTGGTGTACTCATATTACACTTTTACAATTTTTTGTGAAAATTCAGGTATTGGTGGCAGGCCCGAGAGTGAGAGATTGCTTGTTCACGAGTATTCAAGGTAGAGCTGCATGCTGTCACAATCCCGTGGAGTCTCATATTTTACATTGATACTGTTAATTTACATTCGAACAATATTGTATCTTTTGGGATATTCCGTATGTATTCAGTGAGATCTCATAACTCTGTACTACCTTGTCCTAAGGAGATGTTTGAGTATTGCCACTTTGAATTGTATTAACTCTATTCCTGCTTTTATATTAATTTTTGTCTTATTATATTATTATTTGTTGATTTAGTGTTGTTAAGTGATAAACATACCTAGTCTTAGAGATTAGGTGTCTTCACGGCCCATGTGGTGGGATTTGTATCGTGACAAATTGGTATCTGAGCTCCACGTTCATAGGTTCTACGAGTTATAAGCAAGTTTAGTAGATACTTGTGGATCGGTATGGCGACGTTTGTACTTATCTTCGAGAGGCTGCCAAATTGTTAGGAAACATCATCTTCTTTAATTCTTTATCGTGCCGATTTTTTATTCCAAATTTTGAACCTTTACTCTTCTACTCTCTCACAGATGGTGAGGACATGCTCTACCAGATCAAGTAAGTAGACACCAATAGCCTCTACTACAGCCACGAGAGGTCGGGGATTAGGAAAGGCACGTGCTACAGCTAGAGCACCTGCTAGAGCAGTACCTGCATAGCCTCTTGTATCCCCAGTGGAGGATTAGGAGCCTGAGCATGTTGAGCGCGCACCTGAGGAGCCTATTGCTACGTCGAGGCTCCAAGAGACCTTGCACACTTCATGAGTATGTTTAGTAGTTTTACCTAAGCAAGGTTGATTCCGCTCGGACCAGCTACTTCATTGGCTGAGGAGGAGAATGGACTCCTACTGCTCGTACACCAGAGCACCCAGCTCATGTTTATCAGACAGTGGGGGTTGTGTCGGTGCAGCCAGTAGTTGCAATTCAGCCCGAGGAAGGGCTAGTTGTGTCAGCAAAGGCAGAGGAGTTTGGAGAGGTCTCAGAAGTTTCATCCTCCCCCATTTAGTGGAGGGGATTATGAGAATTCACAGGGTTTCTTGGATCAATGTCACCATATTATGCATACTTGGGTGGGGTGGGGTGGAGTCGAGCGGGGGTCGACCTTACTGATTTTTAGTTGACGGGGTCGACATACAAATGGTGGCAGACTTATGAGATGAGTAGACCAGTTGGAATAAAACCACTTACTTGGTCCCAGTTCTCTGATCATTTATTGAGGGAGTTTATTCCACAGACTCACAAGAAAAAGTTGCACAACGAGTTTGAGTAGTTGCGCCGAGAGAGTATGATTGTGTCCAAGTATGCTATAAGGTTTATAGAGTTATTTAATCATGCACCTTCCTTGGTTTCCACAGATAGAGAGAGTCTATAGATTTATTGAGGGGCTCGTCTACAGCCTCAATTTCTATGAGGTTAGAGTGTATCTGCGGTCAGGAAAGAGAGGATAGGGAGGCTAAGAGGCCTCGTGGTTTTGGAGGATTTAGTGGCTCCTACTCATAGAAGAGGCCATATCAGTCGCCAGTTTAGTCCGAACTTCAGGTTACCCGTAGTGCTCCAGCTAGAGAGGGAAACTAGGGCACCCATACCAGATGACCATCTTCCAGTGCACCTTCTGCGCGGGGTTCCTATAGCGGTTAATATAGTCATCCGGCGTAGACTCAGTACCATCAGCCACACCTGCAAAGGGTATATTTTAAGGGTGGTAATACTAGGCACATTATGAGAGATTGTTCCAGACTTCGGAGGGGTAGACCTCAGCAGGGTACTCAGGCTATGGTTCCCGCTCAAGTTGCTACTCCACCTACACAGCCAGCTAGAGGTGGAAGGAAGGGGAGTTGAGGACGTCCTAGAGGGAAGGTGAGGCTCGTTTTTATACTTTCCATGGTAGGACCGATGCACTTGCATCATATGTAGTCATTATGAGTATTGTTCTGGTCTCACATAGAGATGCATCAATTTTATTTGATCTAGATTCTACTTATTTGCACGTGTCATCCTATTTTCTTTATACTTGTATATGTATTGTGATTCTCTGGATACTCTTGTTTGTATGTATACACCCGTTAGAGATTCTATTTTTGTGGATCATGTCTATCATTCTTGTTTGGTCAATGTCGGTGGCTACGAGACTAGGGTTGATCTTCCACAGCTTAATATGGTAGATTTTGATGTAATTCTAGGTATGAATTGGTTATCTCTGTATTGTGTTATTCTTGAGATTCATGCTAAGACCATGACGTTGGATATGTCAGAGATACCGATATTGGAGTGGAGAAGTTCCTTGGGTCATTTTACTAGCAGAGTTGTGTCTTTTCTTAAGGCTCAGCATATGGTTGAGAAGGGTGTATGGCATACTTAGCCTTTGTGGGGGATGTTAGTGTTGATACTTCTACCAGTGAGTCAGTTCCGGTAGTGAGGGAGTTTTCAGATGTATTTTCGGAAGATCTACCAAGTATTCCACCCGATAAGGATATTGATTTTGGTACTGACTTGGTCTCGGGCACTCAGTCCATATTTATTCTATCGCAAAACATAGCTCCAGTAGAGTTAAAGGATATGAGGTAACTATTTCAGGAATTGCTAGATAAATGTTTCATCAGGCAGAGTGTTTCACCTTGGGGTTCTCCGGATCTATTAGTGAAGAAGAAAGATGGTTCCATGAGGAGTGCATTGACTACAGACAATTGAACAAGGTTACTATCAAGAACAACTATCCACAGTCGAGTATTGATGAATTAATTTATCAGCATCAGGGTGTCAGGGTAATCGCAAAGATTTATTTGAGATCGGGGTACCATCTGTTAAAGATCAAGGCTTCAGATATTCCTAAGACAACTTTTCGGACCCGTTATGGGCATTATGAGTTCTTGATGGTATCTTATGGGCTGACCAATGCCCCAACAACTTTCATGCACTTAATGAATAACGTGTTTCATTCTTATCTGGATTCCTTCATCATTGTGTTTATTGATGATGGTGTATTCTCGCATTCGGAAGGAGCATAATCAACATTTGAGGACCGTGCTCCAGACTTTGAAGGAGAAGAAGCTATATGCTAAGTTCTATAGGTGCAATTTTTGGTTAGATTTGGTGGCATTATTGGGTCACATGATGTCCACTAGGGGATAAGGAGGATCCGCAGAATATTAAGGCAGTTTAGAGCTGACTCAGACCTTCTACTGCTATAGAGATTCAGATTTTTCTTAGGTTTGCTGGGTTTTATCGCCACTTTGTGGAGGGGTTTTCATCTAAAGTATCCTCATTTACTAAGTTGAATCAAAAGGTTCCCCATTTCGATGGTCTAACGAGTGTGAGGAGAGATTTCAGAAGCTCAAGACTGCCTTTACTATAGCACTAGCTCTAGTTATACCTTCGGCATCGGGTTCATGTACAGTCTACTGTGATGCTTTATGGGTTGGATTGGGTGTGTGTTCATGTAGGATGGTAGGGTGATTACCTGTGCCTTGCGTCAGTTGAAGCCTCATGAGAATAACTACCAAGTGCATGATTTGGAGCTAGCAATTGTACACACGCTCAAAATTTAGAGGCATTACTTATATGGCGTGTCTTGTGAGGTATTTATGGATCACCGGAATCTACAACATCTATTCAAGCAAAATGATTTGAACTTGAGGAAACAACGGTGGTTGGAGATATTGAAAGACTATAATATCACCATCTTTATCGTTTAGGGAAGGCCAATGTGGTGATCGACACCTTGAGTAGGAAGGCGAAGAGTATAGAAAGACTTGTTTTTATTCCAGTTGGGGAGAGACCGTTAGCTTTGGATGTTCTGGATTTGGCCAACTGGTTCGTGAGGCTGGATATTTCGAAGCCTAGAAGAATTCTTACATGTGTTGTATCACGCGCATCCTTGTTTGAGCACATCAAGGCACGCCAGTGTGATGATCCACACTTGTCTATCCTTAGGAAAACGCGGGATTGTTCCTAATGTGGATGGGTTTCCAGATCTGATTCTTTAGGATACCCATAGTTCATAGTACTCTATTCATCTAGGTGCCGGGAAGATGTACCATGATCTGAAGTGGCATTATTGGTGGCGAAGGGATAAAGAAAGACATTGTTAAGTATTTGGCACGGTATTTGAACTGTCAGCAGGTTAAGTATGAGAATCAGAGAGACCTGATAGGTTACTTCAGGGGATAGACACACCAGAATGAAATTTGGGGCATATCACCATAAACCTTGAACGATGATAAATCAGACAATAAAAGAGAAATATTCTAAAAGAGACACAAACATTTAATTGTAACAACACGGTCAGTCGTTTTGTTAGTTATAGCCCCGATCCCCTGTTTACTGCTTCTCCAGTGTCCTTTTCTGCTTATGTGTCTTGCCGGTAGGTGTTGGTTGTGGTTTTAGAGAGTTTTGGGACACTTAGTCCCTAAACGGAAGCTTAAGTCTTAAAATTTCTAATCGTACTCAAAACTTTGGAATATTCATCGATTTTGTTAGCTCCATTGGGTGATTTTGGACTTCGGGGCATGTTTGGATTGTATGTTGGAGGTCTGTAGCTCATTTAGGCTTGAAATAGCGAAAGTATATTTTTTGGAGATTTTAGCCGGTACTGGAATTTTTGATAACGAGGTCGGATTCTGATTTCAGAAATTAGATTAGGTATGTAATGTTGAATATGACTTGTGTGAAAAATTTGGGGTCAATCGGACGTGGTTTTATAGGTTTCGTCATCGATTGTAGAAATTGGAAGTTTCAAAATCATTAAGTTTGAATCGGAGGGTGATTCGTGTTTTTACCGTTGTTTGATGTGATTTGAGAGCTCGACTAAGTTTGTATGGTGTATAAGAACTAGTTGGTATGTTTGGTTGAGGTCCCGAGGACCTCGGGTGTGTTTCGGATGCTTAACGGATTGGAATTTGGACTTAGGCAATTGCTAAGAATTTGCTGGTTTCTGGTGTTTCGCACTCGCGGAAAGGAGACCGCATGTGCGGACTCGCATATGCGGAGGGTAGCTCACATATACGGCCCTGGTCCGGGTAGCCAGTGGTCGCACGTGCGGCAATGTGACCGCAGAAGCAGAGTCGCTCCTGTAGAGAAGCCTACCCAGAAGCGAAGGCCGGGCTGGGGAGGTTATCGCATTAGCGGACATGGTTCCGCATGTCCGAACACATGATCGTAGAAGAAAACTCTGAGCTTTAAGTTTAATCTGCACCTACGAGGGGAATTTCGTAGGTGCAGTGTTGCATGTGCTATGTCAAGTCCGCAGATACGGAATAACTTGGCAGAAAAGAGAATTTCGAGGGTTTGATTTCCATTTCGATTTTGGGACTTTGAGAGCTCGGTGTGAGGTGATTTTTCGAGGTTTTTTTAAGGAGATTGTTGGGGTAAGTTATTCTAACCCGGATTGGACTATATTTCATGAATCTATTCCTATTTTCATCATCTAATTAGGGATTTAAGTTGGAAATTTGGGGGAAATTTGTAGAACTTCATAGACTAAAATTTTGAGTTTTGAAAGGCGATTTGAGGTCGGATTCGAGTAATTCTTGTATGGTTAGACTCGTGAGTGAATGGGTGTTCATATTTTGTGACTTTTACCCGATTCTAAGACATGGGCTCGGGGAGGCTCTTTGGGTCGATTTCTTAATTTCTCGCCTTAGCTTAGATTGCATTAATTAGATTAGTTTCTTGTAGATATATTTATGATATGTAATTGATTTTGGCAAGATTTGGGCCATTCAGAGTCGGATATTCGTGGGAAAAGCATTGTTATCGATTGATTGAGCTTGGTTCGTGGTAAGTGGCTTGCCTAACCTTGTGTGGGGGAAATCCCCTTAAGATTTGGTATTGATATGATATGTGAGCGTCGTGTGCGCGAGGTGACGAGTGCGTACATGGGCTATTTCTTGCAAAAAACCTGATTGCACTCAGTAATTACCTGTTTTCACCTTAATTGAGTATTCTAGCCTATGTAGTTATCATGTTAGCCTAGAATATCATGTCTACGTGTCTTAATTGCTTAACCGAACTGTTTGCAGCATGCTTAGTTAATTCATGCTTCTTTTCTTGACACTTACTTAGCCTAAATTGTAGATTCTCTTGTTGTAATTGTTATCTTTATTTATTTGAGCTGTGTATTTACTTTGGGACTATGGGACTGTATCCCGGGAGATTCCCCTACATATTTACTTTTGAGACTACAAGGCGGTCCCTCAGGATTTCGCCATGTACATTTACTTTTGATACTACCAGGCAGTACCTCGGGAGTTCTCCCTGAATATAGGCTCAATATAGGCTAAAGGAATCAATTCCACAAGAAAAATACCAAATTATAGCCCAAAACCCGAAATCGGCCCAACCCGGCCCCTTGGCCCACGTCTCAAAATTCGAAAAAAGTCACAAAACCCGAAAGTCCATTCACTCACGAGTCTAACCATACCAAATTTACTCAAATCCGATAATAAAATCCCATTCAAACCCTCAAATTCCATCTCAAGAACATTTCCTCTTTTTTTCCCCAATTTTTCACCCCAAATCACAAATTAGATGAAAAAATTAAAGCTATAATTATGGGATTTAACCAAAACCAAGTGAGAAACACTTAACCCAATGAACTCCGCGAAAATCCCTTCAAGAATCACCAAATCAGTGATCTCTAGCTCAAAATATGAAAATGAGTTCAAACACTCGATTTTGAATTTAACATTGTCTGCGCAGATTTTCTTCTTCGCGAATGCGACCGTCCTCTCACGTTCGCATAGACCAACTCAAACTGCCTCTCTGTTTTACTCTTCGCGAACGCAACAACTTCTTCACGAAAGCGACCCTCACCTCGCGAATGCATTGACCAAGGACCTGGGGTCCCCAACTGCCTCACTCCTCTTCGCGAACGCGGCACCACTCACGCATTCGCGATGCACACATTACCCTACCCTTCATGTTTGCATCCTATCCTTTGCGAACGTGTAGAACAAAACTTCACCATCTAATAAATACTCTTTGCGAACGTGACTCCCCTCTCGTGAACGCATAAGAGGAAACCAGAAACAAAATACAACAGCAGATCAACTATCTCCCCAAGGCCAAAAATGATCCGTTAACTACCTGAAACTCACCTGAGGCACTCGGAACCTCAACCAAACATACCAACACATCCCATAACGTCATACAAACTTATTCAAATCTTCAAATCACCTCTAACAACATCAAAAACACGAATTACACACTGATTCAAGCCTAATGAACTTTGAAATTCTCAAATTCTACAAAACGACGCTGAAACTATCAAACCACGTCCGAATAACCTCAAATTTTGCACACAAGTCATAAATGACACCAAAAACCTACTCCAACTTCCGAAAATCCAATCTGACTCCGATATTAAAATTTCCACTGCCGGCCAAAATCGCCAAAATTCTAACTTACGCCAATTCAAGCCTAATTCTACCATGGACCTCTAAATCAATTTACGGATGCGCTCCTAAGTACAAAATCACCTAACGGAGCTAACAGAACTGTCAAAATTCAAATCCGATGTCATTTGCATATAAGGCAATTTCCAGTCAACTTTTCCAACTTAAGCTTTCAATTAAGAGACTGTGTGTCACAATTCACTCTGAAACCTCTCCGGACCCGAACTAACTAACTCGGTATATAGTAATATAGTTGTAGAGAACAAAAGAAGCAGGAAATGGGGGAACAGGTCTATAACTCTCAAAACAACTGGCCTGGTTGTTACGCACAGCCTAGTCCAGACATAAGAGTTATGCGGACCGTAAGGTTCACAATGTTGCATTCATGGTTGGAGAGAGGTTCTTGCTCTGGTTTTTGCCTATGAAGGGCATTATGAGGTTCAGTAATAAGGGCAAGCTGAGCCCAAGGTCCATTGGTCCTTGTGAGGTGTTGCGGCGAGTTGGGGAGGTTGCTTGTAAGATTGCCTTACCTTCTAATCTAGCAGGATTTCATCCGGTGTTCCACGTTTCTATTCTCCGGAAGTATCATGGTGATCCGGCTCATGTGCTAGATTTCAGCTCAGTCCAGTTGGACAATGATCTATCTTATGTTGAGGAGTTAGTGGCTGTTTTGGACAAGCAGGTTATAAAGCTAAGGTCGAAGAACATTGCTTCTGTAAAGGTTCAATGGAGGGGTCACCCGGTCGAGGAGGTGACTTGGGAGACCGAGCTTGATATGGGCAACCGTTATCCTCATCTTTTCACCACTTCAGGTATGTCTCTATACTCCTTAGAAGACAAATGATTATTTTAAGAGGGGGAGGATGTAACGACTCGGCCGGTCGTTTTGTCAATTATAGCCTTGATCCTCTATTTACTGCCTCCCCCATGTCTTTTTTGGCTTATGTGTCTTGCGGGGAGGTGTTGATTATGGTTTCGGAGAGTTTTAGGACACTTAGTCCCTAAACACAAGCTTAAGTCTTAAGATTTTGACTATAGTCGGAATTGTGGGAAGACGACTCCAGAATGGAGTTTTGTCGGTTCCGTTAGCTCCGTTGGGTGATTTTGGACTTAGGGGCATTTTCGGATTTTGATTTGGAGGTCTGTAGCTCATTTAGGCTTGAAATGGTGAAAGTCAAATTTTTGGAATTTTGACCGGTAGTGGACTTTTTGATATCGGGGTCGTATTCCGTACAGAAGTTGGAGTAGGTCCGTAATGTTGAATATGACTTGTGTGCAAAATTTGGGTCAATTGGACGTGGTTTTATAGGTTTCAGAATAGGTTATAGAAATTGGAAGTTTCAAGTTCATTAAGTTTGAATCGGAGGGTGATTCGTTTTTTTAGTGTTGATTGATGTGATTTGAGGGCCCGAATAAGTTCGTATGGTGAATTAGGATTGGTTGGTATGTTTGGTTGAGGTCTCGGGAGCCTAGGATGTGTTTCGGATGCTTAACAGATTAGAATTTGGACTTAGACAACTACTGAGAATTTGCTGGTTTCTGGTGTTGCGCACCTGCGGAGGGGAGGCCGCAGGTGCGGACTCGCATGTGCGGAGGGTAGCTCACAGATGTGACCCTAGACCGGGTAGCCAGTGGTCGTAGGTGCGGCAATGTGACCGTAGAAGCGGAGCCGCTCCTACGGTGAAGCAATCACAAAAGCGAAGGCCGGGCTGGGGAGGTTATCGCATAAGTAGACATGGGTCCGCAGGTGCGCACATGCAGGTGTGACCACATGATCGTAGAAGCGGACACTGAGCTTTAAGTGGAATCCGCACCTACGAGGCAAATTTTGCAGGTGCAGTGTCGCGGGTAAGATGGCAGGTCCGCAGATGCGGAATAACTAGGCAGAAAAGTGAATTTCGAGGGTTTGATTCCCATTTCGATTTTGGGACTTTGGGAGCTCGGTGTGAGGCGATTTTTCAAGATTTCTTCAAGAAGATTGTTGGGGTAAGTGATTCTAACGTGGATTGGACTTATATTTCATGAATCTATTGTTATTTTCATCATCTAATTAGGGATTTGAGTTGAAAATTTGGGGGGAAATGGTAGAAACTTCATAGTCTAAAATTTTGAGTTTTGAAAGGCGATTTGAGGTCGGAGTCGAGTAATTCTTGTATGGTTAGACTCGTGAGTGAATGGGTGTTCATATTTTGTGACTTTTACTCGATTTCGAAACGTGGGCCCGGGGAGGCTCTTTGGGTCGATTTCCTAATTTCTCGCTTTAGCTTAGATTTCATTAATTAGATTGGTTTATTATAGATATATTTATGGTATGTAATTGATTTTGGCAAGATTTGGGTCATTCGGAGTCGGATATTCGTGGAAAAGCATTGCTACCGATTGATTGAGCTTGGTTCGAGATAAGTGGCTTGCATAACCTTGTGTGAGGGAAATTCCCTTAGGATTTGGTACCGATATGACATGTGAGTGTCATGTGTGCGAGGTGACGAGTGCGTACACTGGCTATTTGTTGCAAAAAAAACTTGATTTTACTGAGTAATTACTTGTTTTCACATTAATTGAGTACACTAGCATCTGTAGTTATCCTGTTAGCCAAGAATAGCATGTCTACGTGTCTTAATTGCTTAACTGAATTGTTTGCAGCATGCTTAGTAAATTCATGTTTCTTTTCTTGATTTGTACTTAGCCTAAATTGTAGATTCTCTTGATGTAACTACTATCTTTATTGGTTTGAGATCTGTATTTACTTTAGGACTACGGGACGGTACCCCGGGAAATCTCCCTGCATATTTACTTTTGAGACTACGAGGCGATCCCTCGAAAGTTCTCCTTGTACATTTACTTTTGAGACTATGAGGCGGTACTGTAGGCATATAAATTTTATTTAAATTAAATCCATAAAATGATTTGGCCTATATTTTAAATTCAAGATATATCGGTCCAAATAAATATTATGGGGTAATATAATTAAATTAATTATATAAGTCCAATATATATGGATTAAATAAATAAGTCTTAATCCATTGGGCTTGCCCATTTTATTGGGCTAAAGTGATGAGCCCACTTCATTAAGCCCAAGATGTCATCTTCCTAGAGGCTCAGTTTGGTGCCATGTGTCAAATGGTGTGGCACACCAAGTCAAACGAAAGAGCCAGTAGGATTGTGCCACATGTCAAAATGAAAAGGCATGCTAAGTCATATTAAAAGGCCAATGAAACCGCGCCACGTGTGCAAATGACATGTTCTGGCCAATCAAATGCGGCCTTATCACACTTCAATTTTATTGGTCGGAAAGAGTTTGTTCTTATCATAACTCTTCCCTCCCACAACTATAAATAGGGGTCTTCATAACCCAGAAAAGGACACAAGAAGTTATAACAAGAAGCAAGAGGGAGCTCGTGGATCAAACGCCCTGAATTTCTCTAAAAGCTACAAGCATTCAAGTGTTCTAAGGATTAAAAGATCAAGACGAAGATTCAAGAACAAGCTGCAAGCCCTTGGATTAAAAGTATATCGAGATCAAGATCAAGCTTCAAGCACTTGGAATAAAATAAAATAAAATTCAAGATAAATCTCGGAGGCTCTTTTATTTACTGTTGAAAAGAAGAATCAGAGGATTAATAGGGATTGTACACTCAAATATTTGAAATAAAATACTACGATTGTTGCGATATTTTTCGGTCTTGATTTTATTTTCTCGACGCTATTTCTTGTCTACAAATTCTAGCACGCCTAGTGGGACAATATCTAACTCTCATCTCAACTTTTCAATCACCATAGGTCAAGAACAACGAAATGGCTTTCAAGAAAATCAACTCCAGTTCAACTTACGCCAAGGCTGCCAATTCCAGGTTCTATGCTGATGTGGAAAACATACTCGAAGTTACCTTTGGAAGATTTGGACTAGTTACGAGGAGAAAAGCAAGCTCGTTAGGAAAACAAGCACCCCAAGTGTTGTCCGCATCTACCCTTATTTTCGGATCTTCATCCTCCAAAGGATCAAGATCTTCCACAAATGCACTCGAAGGGGGAAGCGATGTTGCTGAAAAGATCAAGAAAACTCTTGCTCTGCTTGACCTCTCCGGATCCAAGCACTCTGATGTGAAGGAAGATGATGACTCTTCAAGTGATGGATCCTCCCCACTTACACCACATAGAGTGATCCAATCAAGGATCAATCTGTGTGAAAATCCATGCTACTCTCCATCGTCCATGACAATCATGCAAGCCATGGTGACAAACACTTCATCTGTGGAGGAGCAGTTGGCAAACTTGACGGAAGCAATCGTTGGCTTGACCAAGTGCATGCAAAATCAAGATGCTAGAATCGACAAGCTAACAGATAGGGTGGAAATATTAATGGAAGAAGAATCCACCCATGCACCTAGTAAACTCCCCGAAGTTCAAGAGATTGATCCTCCCCAACGACAAGTTACATCCACTAAGGAAATTCTAGTCTCTTCGAAAGGGATGATTCCAATCAATCGACTAAAGGAGTTTATTGAAGGGACTATAAAAAACAAATATGAAGTCGCTTCCAAGTCCTCCTTTACCTACGCAAAGCCGTACACTTCAAGGATCGATATGTTAAAGATGTATGCTGGCTATCAACCTTTGAAATCTCAATAGTTTGATGAAAAAGGAAATCCAAAGCAACATGTGGCGCACTTCGTTGAGACATGCAACAATGCTGGGACTTATGGAGATTACCTCGTCAAAAAGATTGTCCGCTCATTAAAAGGAAATGCTTTTGATTGGTACACGGACCTCGAGGCTGGATCTGTTGATAGCTGGGATCAACTAGAGCAAGAATTCCTCAATCGCTTTTATAGCACAAGACGTACTGTGAGTATGATAGAACTCACAAGTACTCGTCAACAAAAGAGTGAACCAGTTATCGACTTTATCAATCGTTAGAGGAATGAAGCCTCAACTGTAAAGACAGGCTTAGTGAAGCTTTTGGAAAAGAGATGTGCATCCAAGGGCATTGGGTATTGTGCTACATCTTGCAAGGTATCAAGCCTAGCACATTTGAATAACTTGCAACTCGTGCCCATGACATGGAATTGAGCATGGCCTCTGATGGAAATAAAAGGTTACCTATCTATGAACCTCACAAAGGGAACGACAAGAAAGAAGCCATAAAATAGAGTAAGTTCTTACCAAGATCTGAAAACAAAGAAGCTATGAATGTCAACACATCACCTATGAAGTTCACGAAGAAGGTGAGCAAAAAGCAGAGTATGAAATCCACTTCGTTTCAAGATAAGCCAAGTGTAAAGTTAACTCTAAAAGAAATGCAAGAGAAAGAGTACTCATTTCTGGATTCTGATGTGCCAGCTATTTTTGAAGAACTCCTCGAGTTAAATCTCATCGAGATTCCGGAGATGAAGCGACCAAATGAAGCTGGAAAGATTGATGACCCAAATTACTGCAAATATCATTGACTTGTGAGCCACCCTTTGGAGAAGTTCTTTGTCTTAAAGGACAAAGTTATGGACTTGGCTCGTGAAAAGAAGATCGTGCTTGAAGATGAGAATGCAAGCGCAAACCAAGTCTCTATCACATTTGGATCATTCAATCCAAATGAATTATGTAGTTTAAAGAAAGTAAAGATGATGAATTACTGGAGAACTACAAAGTTGAAGATGTTCAATCTGAGGACGATGCAGGTTGCCATTGGCGACTCGTCGTAAGCGCCACAAAAAGAGCCCACGAAAAGTATCAATGGAACAACCAACAAGGAAAATGATGGTGAAAAGTCCTAGGAGATGGAATCCATTTAAGCATGAAAAGAAAGCGAAAGTGGAGGTGCATCACCCTCAAAAGCCATGATATCCGGTTACCTTGGAGGAGTTTTTACCAAGTTGGTTCCGCACGAAGATTTCCCATAGGGGTATTGATACCTCTTGTTGCCATACTGATGAAGGGAAAGAAAAGAGTGGCGACCTACCATTGGCACCATCTTCGAAAAAGCTTATCGAGTCCACTCCTCAAGAAGTTAATGCTTGTGAGCAAAAAGTCACGTTCAAAAATGACGATCTTCTGCTAGGTGACACAAATTATAACCGTCCATTGTACCTGATTGGTTATTTGCGTGATGAAAAGGTAAATTGAATTTTTGTTGATGGAGGATCCTCAGTGAATATTTTGCCAATTCGCACTGTGAAAGAACTTGGTATTCCCATGAACGAACTCTTAGAAAGTTGTGTGATGATCCAAGGATTCAACCAAGTATGGCAAAGATTCATAGGCGCGATCAGGCTGGGAATCACTATTGAAGATATGCATTCAAGTGCATGGTTGCATGTGATCAATGCGAAGACTTCATACAAAGTCTTGCTTGGAAGGCCTTGGATACATGAGAATAAATTAGTTCCATCTACCTACCATCAATGTTTAAAATACTACGAGGGTGAAGTCGAGAAGAAGATAGTTGCCGATGATGAGACATTCACCGAGGTAGAGTGTGACTTCGCCGATGCAAATTTCTACTTGAAGAACCATATTGTGAAGGAGCTAAAAGTTGATGACGGGATAAAAAGCAAGAATGACGAGCCCATAACTAAAAGAGCTGAGGTGACTATTGGTAAAGCCAAAGCTATTACTGAGGAGGTACACGCCAATGCGAATAAATCACATAGAGGGGATATTGTGTCTTATGGAAAGAAAGTAAGTCCCGCGCTCCAATATGTCCCTAAAAGGAAGAAAGGCGAGGGTGAATCATCTAATCTCCAAACTAACACGCTAAAGGATTTAACTCTTCTGGTAAAACAAATTGAGGCAGTAAAGTTGTCCTCGAAGCCACTTGCAAGGTTTGTAGCCCAAAATCGTTTGCAGAATGTGGCACTCCCTTTCAAAGCGGACAGATGAAGGTTTTGATCCTAACGCTTACAAGCTATTTGCAAAGGTTGGATACAATCTCAATGAGCCGTCAAAGTTAGGGAAGCTCCCATCAGAAGCTGCAACGAGGCAACCACATGAATGTTTGGGATAGAAGCAACTGTCACCAGTGCGCATTTCAATAAGAAGGGCGAGTAGCAATTATATCATTATAGAAGACGAATTTTCCGCTTCTAACAGGCCTTCCGTCTTTGACCGACTTGGAAAACCAATTGTGAGAACTTCCGTATTTGAGAGATTGGGTTCATTAAAGAAGGGGAATAAGTTCCAGAGAAATTATCGAAATACAATAACACCCGCTTCGCCCAAAATTCAGAAGATCTCTAAAAATTTCCAAAGTTTGGTTCGTTCTAGAATGAAGTGACAAAGAAAAGTCATGGTTTTATGTGATAAAGTACTGAAGGTGAAGCTATACACTGTGGTCTACACTAAAGAACATGATGAAGACGAAAAAAGTGTGGGTTATTCGTATCATGTTACTGCACAAAGCGAGCATGGTGTTTTATCTCTAATAGAGAATGATGAGAAATTGGACGATGTTTCACCATGTTATCACATATCTTTCAACGATGAGGACCCTAAAGAAGATGAAGATGCTCCCCTAGAACTTGAATAAGGGTTGAAGGCAACGGTTGATGCCTTAAAAGAAGTTAACCTTGGCACTGATGAAGAACCAAGACCCACCTACCTAAGTGTTTTACTAGAAGTTGATGAAGAAAGCATTTATATTGAGTTACTCAAGGAGTTTAGGGATGTATTTTCTTGGAGTTACAAATAAATTCCTGGCTTGGACCCTAAAGTGGCAGTCCATCACATTGCGGTCAAGAATGGTGCTCGTCCTGTTAAGCAAGCTCAAAGGAATTTAAGACCGGACTTGGTTCCCCTGATTGAAATCGAAGTAACAAACTCATTGAAGCTGGATTTATTCGGGAAGTAAATACCCAACGTGGGTCTCAAGTATTGTCCCTGTAAAGAAGAAGAATGGGCCAGATTCGAGTGTGCGTCGACTTCATGGATCTCAACAATGCGTGTCCCAAAGATGAATTCCCGCTTCATATTCTAGAGTTGATGATCGATGCTACTACTGGGTATGAGGCAATGTCATTTATGGATGGTTCTTCAGGCTATAACTAAATTCGCATGGCACCAAAAGATGAAGAGCTTACTGCATTCCGCACCCCCAAGGGTATTTATTGCTACAGGGTAATGCTTTTTGGCTTGAAGAATGCTGGTGCTCCTTATCAAAGGGCTATGCAGAATATTTTCAACGACCTTCTCCACAAGAATGTTGAAATGTTATGTTGACGACTTGGTGGTAAAATCAAGAGATAAGGGAGACCACTTGAAAGACTTGAGAATGGTGTTTGAGTTTCTCCGGAGATATCAACTTAGGATGAATCCTTTGAAAGGCACCTTTGGAGTTACCTCCGGAAAGTTCCTGGGTTTCATTGTCCGGCATCGAGGGATCGAAATTGATCAAGCCAAAGTAGATGTAATTTTGAAAATGCCTGAGCCTCGGGATATTCATGAATTAAAAAGTCTATAAGTAAAGCTAGCATACCTTAGGATATTCATCTCAAACCTAGCTGGGAGGTGCCAACCATTCAGTCGCCTCATGAAGAAGGGCGATCCTTTCAAGTGGGACCAAGCTTGTAGCAATGCCTTTGAAAGTATCAAAACATACTTGATGAAACCTCCAGTTTTGGCAGCCCTATACTTGGGAAGCTGCTAATACTATACATTTCAGCACAAGAAAGGTATGTTGGAGCGCTGTTGGCCCAAGAAAATAGTGAGGGGAAAGAAAACTCTCTTTACTGCTTTAGCAGGATGATGAAACCAAACGAGCTGAATTATTCGCCAATTGAAAAATTGTGTTTGGCGCTAGTCTTCTCAATTCAAAAGTTGAAGCACTACTTTCAAGCTCATGTGGTCCGTTTTGTTTCTAAAGCAAATCCCATCAAGTTCGTGATGTCAAAACCTGTTCTTAGTGATCGACTAGCGAGATGGTACCTCTAATTTCAACAATTCGAGATTTTGTACATCCCTCAAAAGATTGTAAAAGGACAAGCATTGGCAGACTTCTTGGAAGATCATCTGATACTTGATGACTGGGAGCTAACTGACGAACTACCTGATGAGGACGCAATGGCCGTTGAAGTTCAACCTCCATGGAATATGTACTTTGATGGTGTTGCGCATCGTGGGGGAGCTAGTGCTGGCGTAGTATTTGTCACTTCCCAAGGTGATGTCTTGCCCTACTCCTTCACCTTGACACAACTCGGTTCCAACAATGTTGCTGAGTATCAAGCATTAATACTTGGGCTTGAAATGGTCGTTGATATGAAGCAATTTCAATTGCAAGTCTTTGGTGACTCCCAGTTAGTGGTCAATCAACTTTTAGGTAGTTACGAGGTCAAGAAGGCTGAACTACGCCCATATCATGATTACGCTAAAAAATTAATGGGAAGGATCGGTGGCGTAATGATTCAACATGTGCCAAGGAAAGAAAATAAGAAGGGTGATGCTTTAGCTGCCCTAGCTTCATCGTTAACCCTGCATGATCAAGCGCAAGTTACTGTTTGCCAAAAATGGGTAGTACCGCCGCCAAATGAGGTTGAACGTGAAGAAAATTAACTCAAGCATCTTGTCGTTGTTTCTGAAGTTGAGAAATAATAATGGAAACAACCTATTATCGACTACTTATGCTATGGGATACTCCCAGAAAATCTGAGGAGAAGGATTGAAATTCGTCGTTGTGCACCTTGTTGCGTTTTTATTAAGGGGTGTGAATGGGAAATGGAAGAGGTACCTTTTGGATTGCACCTCTTCATCTCACCCTTTGATTGTCTATAAATTTAGAGGCTTAACCTCATTTTTCTAAGAAGGAGAATCTGAAATTATCTCCTCTCTTTCTACTTTGTTGCATTATTTTTTTTTTAAATAAACATAAGGGTCAAGTGTGATTTTCTCTGTTCTTTGAGTTCGTTGGTATCCTGCAGTTTGTATTGCCACTGTTGCAGGAAGGTTTATTCCGTTTCATCCTGGGAGGATTTAATCCATTACCTTGGCAACTTGTGAGGGGGTTAAAATTCCTTAAGGACACACAAGGAAAATGTGGACTCGAAATATTTCTTATCGTTTACAGATTTTCTGTTTCTTCTAACAGTTTTCTAATTTCTAATTTTGAACACAGTAACACCAACAATAAAAGGATGACTGCAAGAACATAAGCCCCGTTCAGTTAGTCCAGTTGAGACTGTACCACGTGAATAACTGTAATCATCGGCCAATAACGCTTCCGGTAGGAGTCCACAGGCTCCACCTCGTCTCAGCCCATCTCACAAGTGTAAGATTGGACTCCTAAAGCCCGTGAAGCTAACTCATTTCTGGGTCTGCATCTCTGCAGAAATGACCCGGGGACTTTCCTAGGCCCTGACCCATTCAAAGAACGGATCCAAGCCCATTCACGTCGTCTTGCAGTCGAGTTCCCCATAGCAAGATGCAATCCATTCCATATGAAAATTGGAATGGAAGGAAGCCCAACTTAAATATTTTAAAGTGTGGGGGTACTTAATTAAAGTGCAAGTTCCTAAACCCAAAAGGGTAAAGATCGGACCAGAAAATGGTTGATTGCGTTTTTATTGGATATGCAATAAATAGTAAGCCATATCTTTTTCTGGTTCATAAATCAGAAAATTTCGACTTTCATAATAATAGGGTAATCGAATTAGATAATGCTGAATTCTTTGAGATTTATCCGTATAAAAAGGAATGTGAGTCGTCTAGTGAAATATCTAAGCGACCTTGGGAAGAAGCAAAGGAAAGTACACCTAATGAGGTGAATCCAAGACGTAGTAACCGTCAATGGAAAACTACTTCCTTTTAACCAGATTTTCTGACATTCTTGTTAGAAAATGAGCTTCAAATTTTGGAAGTAGTTATGTCTTCCTCGGAAAGAAGCAGCCAATAGTGAGACAAAATTCATATTAAGTAATCATACTTGGGAAAATGGTTGATCAACCTCCAAGAAATAAACCTTTGGGTTCTAAGAGGATTTTCAGAAGGAAAATGAAAATTGATGGTACTATTGACAAATAGTTGGCAAGATTATTTGTCAAATGGTTTAGACAATGAGAATGTCTTGACTATTTTGACATACACTCGTCGGTTACGAGTATTGCATACATATGAATGTTAGTAGAATTGGCTACAGTATACTGTCTTGAAATCCATCAATGAATGTGAAAACGTCCTTCTTAAATGGAGATTTGACGGAAGAAGTTTATATGGAACAACCTGAAGGGTTCGTGGTTCCTGGAAAAGAAAGAAGGTGCGTCAACTTGTTAAGTCACTTTACGGACTAAAACAAGCACCCAAACAATGACATGCGAAATTTGACCAATTAATATTGCCATGTGGATGATATGTGGATAACAGAAAATGCATAAGATATTTGAAATGTGGGGGCATTTAGCTTATGCATAACAGAGCCAATATTATACATGATGTCTATATTCTCACAAATAGTGGAAATCAATATGGTAGTTGGTACACTCATTTTTTTTGTTCAGTCTTAGTGAAGACTAGTTGAGTGAAACTACCAATTCAGAAATTGGTCACTTGCATTTTTTGAAATATTATTTCTTTCTTGAAAACTCGTTTATGAAAGAATGTCACTTCAAAGGTTGCGACTTTTCATGAAAGTGCGTTTGTATGTTTTATATAAACATGACCATTGATGAACGAGTGTATTAATGTGTTGGTCTATAATGAGGTGAACCAACAGATGAACATGACCAAAATCCATTGCAAGTTGGATTTGTTTCATGAATAAAAGTGCTATAATATGCATATCATATAGACGTATGAATAAATATTATACAATTGCTTGAAAATGGCGGAATGATTGCGAAATGTGTTATATATTAAAAGGTTGTGGCCACAACTGACGCCAATCATTCCTGCTGTTGTTATAATATATTATTGCTACTTTAAAGTGTAGTCAATAATATGATATGCAATAGAATGTCGAGACGCATTATTCTATGGCATATGGAAGTTCGCATTGAACTTTCATGATGATGAAACGAGTCTTGAAATGTACTCAAATTATGCTTTGCACTACAAGAAGTATCCCGCGATAATAGATGGGTATAGCGATGCAAATTAAATCCTTGATTCAACTGATTTTAAACAGTCGGTGGAGCAATGTCTTGAAAATCGTCCAAACAAATGTACATTGACCGCTCTACAGTGGAGGCTAGGGTTATAGCCTTAGACAAGGCTGGTAAAGAAGCTGAATGGCTCCGAATTTTCTTCAAAGATATTCTATTTGGCCCAAACCTTTGGCACCTATTTGTATGCATTGTGAGAGTCAAACGGCAATAGGCAGANTGGCTTCGAAACTTCTTAGAAGACATTCCATTCTGGCCAAAACCTTTGGCTCCTATATGCATACATTGCGATAGTGAGGCTGCAATAGGAAGGGCAGGGAGCGTTATGTATAACGGAAAGTCTCGTCATATACGGCGAAGACATAACACCGTTAGACAACTACTTTCTAGTGGAATTATCACTATTGATTATGTAAGATCAAAGGATAATGTGGCGGATCCGCTTACAAAAGGCCTAACTAGAGAGGGAGTTGAGAAATCATCTAAGGGAATGGGACTATGGCCGAGGACAAGTCATCATGGCGGTAACTCTACCTAGAATTTTGGATATTCCGAGATCTAGGTTCAAGGAGCTCAAACAAAGTTGTGATTGACCGATTCAACATTGTCAAAGTAAAATCTTTGGTGCCTTCTCGTGATGAAAACAATGTTCAGTAACAAGGATAGAGCTTTACACGTTCTTTAATGATTACCTAAGTTTGATATGGTATCAATATAAAGGATTTCACTNGCTAAGGGTTAATTGTGTGACTTATGGTTGTCTAGGTATACACCAAAGCTCGACGGTTCAAAGATATCAAATCTACCGATTGACCGAGTATATCCGACATAAGTTCACTACCGAAAGTTCAAAGAGAAACCTACTTATCCAGATGCGATTAGTCTTTACTTGCAAATCACACAGCGTCCATCTATGATCATTCTTGTTACAGCCATTCCCATTCATGTGGGGGATTGTTGGACTTTAAGCATTGGGCTTAAAGACTTTAAGCATTGGGCTTAAAAGTCTAGGAGTGTGAATTGGGAAATGGTGGGAAATAAAATGGANAGTATATCCGACATAAGTTCACTACGGAAAGTTCAAAGGGAAACCTACTTATCCAGATGCGATTAGTCTTTAATTGCGAATCACACAGTATTTTCATGCATATTTTTCCACATATGTCCATTCCCCATTCATGTGGGGGATTGTTGCATTTTTATTAAGGGGTGTGAATGGGAAATGGAAGAGGTACCTTTTGGATTGCACCTCTTCATCTCACCCTTTGATTGTCTATAAATTTAGAGGTTTGGCCTCATTTTTCTAAGAAGGAAAATCTGAAATTATCTCCTCTCTTTCTACTTTGTTGCATTATTATTTTTTTTAAATAAACATAAGGGTCAAGTGTGATTTGCTCTATTCTTTGAGTTCGTTGGTATCCTGCAGTTTGTATTGCCACTGTTGCAGAAAGGTTTATTCCGTTTCATCCTGGGAGGATTTAATCCATTACCTTGGCAACTTGTGAGAGGGTTAAAATTCCTTAAGGACACACAAGGAAATACTGGACTCGGAATATTTCTTATCGTTTACAGATTTTCTGTTTCTTCTAACAGTTTTCTAATTTCTAATTTTGAACACAGTAATACCAACACGCCTCACTTCCTTTACTACAAAGATACTCTATACAGAAGGTCGTTCGAGGTAGTACTCTTGTGATGCTTAGGGGAAGAAGAAGAACTCCAAGCTTTGCAAGAGGCACATTCTGGGGTATGTGGGTCACATCAGTCAGGACCAAAGCTCCACTTCCATATAAAAAGGATGGGATATTATTGGCCAACAATGGTAAAAGATTGCTTGGAATACGCTCGAAGATGTAAGGCTTGTATATTCCATGTGAATTTTATTCACCAACCTCCTGAAGTTTTGCACCCAACTATTGCATCCTGGCCGTTTGGCGCTTGGGGATTGGATGTTGTTGGACCACTGCCAAAGTCCTCTGGTGGGCACCTATACATCTTGGTTGCAACTGACTACTTCTCAAAATGGGCTGAAGTTGTTGCACTTAAGGAGGTAAAGAAGGAAAATGTTACAAGTTTCATCCGAGTAAACATAATTTATCGCTTTGGCATTCCTCGTTACATAATAATGGATAATGGAAAGACATTCGATAATAGGTTGATGAACAAGGTTTCTGATCTCTTTGGGTTCAAGAAATTTAACTCTTCGATGTACAACGCTGAAGCCAATGGTCTAGCTGAAGCATTCAACAAAACTCTATGCAACTTGCTAAAGAAATTCGTCTCCAAATCCAAACGAGATTGGAATGACCGTATGGAAGAAGCCCTATGGGCATATAGGACGACTCACCGCACGCCAACACAAGTGACTCCTTATTCACTCGTTTATGGAGTCGAAGTCGTCTTGCCACTTGAGCGTCAAATACCTTCATTACGACTGGCTATTCAAGAAGGGATCACTGATGAAGAAAATGCTCGACTTCGATTAGCAGAGTTGGAGGCTATTGATGAGAAGAGGTTGGAAGCTCAACAGAGTCTTGAATGTTATCAAGCTCGATTGTCTCGCGCCTTCAATAAAAGAGTTCGCCCGAGGTCCTTTCAAGTAGGAGATCAAGTCCTTGCCATATGAAGACCCATTATTACTTCCCATAAACCTGTAGAGAAGTTCACTTCAAAATGGGATGGGCCATAGGTCATACAAGAAGCTTACTCAAGTGGGACTTACAAGCTAGTTGATGCAGATGACATGAGAATCGGCCCTATCAATGGAAAGTTTCTAAAGAAGTATTATCCTTGAAGTTGCAACGCTCCTTAACGTATGAGTATAAACTGCATATTACTCCTGGCCTGCAAGAGTATAAACTGTGCACGGTCCAAGAAAAAAAGACTGCTAGGTTGAAAACCCTCGAAAGAGGCGGCCTAGGCAAAAGTTAGGACATAAAAAAATATAAAAAAAATTCAACCCATTCTAAACTACGGTATGACTTGATCCTCTTCATTGAGGTACGTAGGCAACTTAGAGTTTCATTCTGAGTTCAGTCGTATGAGTTCAAAAATACATAGTGCCCCAATCATTGTTCGAATGAAGTGCGATGAAATGCATTCAACCACCACTCGAAAATTTCATTGAGATAGCATTTTTCTGTTAAAATTTGGGTCCTATTTGATTTAAAGGGGGCAAGCTGCTATGGTAAAATAGTGTCTTCACTGAAATGATGACAGTATTTGCATCAAAGTCTAGGGATTCTCTATGTCTTCATGTTCGCATAACCTTCAAGTTTTTTGGACTTCATATTCTCTCACTTCCAAAAAAAGGGGGGAAGAGAAGAGAGACGTCAAAAGGGAATACAAATATAAAAAGAAAGATTCCTTGGCACAATGTTTCAAATTCAGTGAGACTCAAACCCAAGATTTTTAGTGAGAATGGAGATCTTTAATTTTGATTGATAGCAAGAAAAATGTCTTGTGATTTCGAGGCTTCCATACCAAAACATAAAAGTTTTGGCAAAGTCGCACCAATTCAAAACTATTGGTATATCAAAATCTGATGTTTACTTCAAAATATTAGCTGAAACTATCCTTAAGGTATTGAATCCTATATTTTGGACATGTTTTATATTTTGAAGTCTTGTTTTCATAGAATCAAACGGTTCGTGATATTGACATTCCTACATCAATATATAAAACATTTGGTGAAGTTGCGCAAATCTGAAACTATCAACGTGTCAGAATCCAAAGTTAGATTCAAAATAATATCTTGGATGAATCTACAATTATTTAATTCCGAATTTTGGATATGTCTTATATCTTGAAGTCTATTTTCCATAAAATTAAGAGGTTCATGATTTAGACATTCCTACATCATGATATAAAAGTTTTGATGAAGCTGCGCAAATCTGAAACTATCAATGTGTCGGAATTTAAATTTAGATTCAAAATAATATCTGGGACGATTCTTAAATTATTTGATTCCTAATTTTGGATATGTCCTAGATCTCGAAGTATATTTTCATAAAATCAAGCGGTTCATGATTTCAACGCTCATACACCAAGATATGATTTTCTTTAGTGAGACTGTGCAAACCTGAAATTTTCAACATGGTGGAATCTAAAGTTGGTTTCAAAATATTACCTGCGGCGATTCTGAAGGTGTTTGATTCCAAATTTTGGATATGTCTTGTATTTTAAAGTTTAGTTTCTAAAATAAAACTAAATGGCTCATATTTTTAACGTTCTCACATTGAGATATATATATCTCCCACCACAAAAGGTGCAAAGATGATGAACAATATTATCCTCAAAGAAGGAGGATGTATTTCCAAATACAGAGAACTTAGAGACATGAACGCCAACGAAATTTTAAAAAAAATTCAAGTTCCATCATGGGGGCATCAATACATTATAATAAGCAAAGAACTATTGATATTGAACCGCAAAGGAAGAAGGGGCCTTAATGAAAACGCGTGAGATAAAATAAAATAGATAGAGTTTTCATTCCTAAGAATAGCGAAGAAAAAAAAGGAGAATAAAATACTCTATATTGACTAATCTAAACACAAATTGTAATTGACCAAGTCTTTAAGAGTTGCCTTTAGGTTTTGTTTCTTCATCTCCACATCGTCCAAGTCATCAACAGTTGCCAAGGAAACATCAGAACATCTACGGTACTCCTCTTCAGCAGATGAGACTCTAGATTCAATCTCTTCAACCTCTTTCTTGGCAACACCTCGAAGAGCTCTTAAATATTTCACCTTCTCCTTGGCCTCTTTGAGAGATCGACTGGCAGCAGACAATTTCTCGGCCTTCTCCCCTTTCTCAATCAAGACAAGATCAAGTTTTTCCTTGGCGTTTAAAAATGACTCTTATTTTTCAACATCCACAACCTTGTCAGAAAGAGTTGATTGTGTCTGGTCATATGATGTGGCAAGCTCAAAGAAAGACGTCAATAGTCCTTTTAGAGGAGAAATATCCACACCCTTTCTGTCCATCTCCTCGAGAATTACTTCGATCTCGAATTGAAGAGAAGAAGCATTGTCTGCAGTAAGGTCCTTGAGTTTGGCATGAATATTAGCCCAGGCATTTAGAATAAAATCCTTGCGAAGAGTCAAGACAACCTTTATTCCATCAAAGATAGACATGGTTGGTGTTGATCGTTGGTGAAAATTATTCCCCGATTTCTCTCCAAGACTAGGAATGGATGTTGCCTCTAGGTCTGACTTAGCTATTGGAAGTGATTTCCTCGAGTCTGACTCTACGACAGATTCGCTACTACTTTGGGGCTTGCTTTGGTGGGACGTCATTGAAATGTGAACACCATTTTCCTGCATAGAAAAGGATATATGGCCAGTTAAACTACTTGGATATTATAAAATAATATGAAAGTTTTAATTGTTACCTCTTTTACGAATTTGTGTTTTGTCTATTAAAACCGGGGATTGACCATTTTACCTATGGCTCCAGTAGGGTTGTGTGTTGATTTGGGACGAGCTGACTTCTTTTCTTTTCTCGTTGGAGGTTGTTCATACTTTAAAACCTTGTTGCTCCAAAACTCGATCCATCTTCTTATAGGGACGTTATGATTTTTAGCGTTTCTCTCTCGGAGTTGGTGATATGCATCAAACAATTGCTGACATGCTTGTGGAAGGAATATTTTATCCTTGTTGTAAGCACCTGTAAGTTCTCGAGTATTTGGAATAACTTCCTCATAAGGAGACCTCATTAAAGGTTGACTCCCAATAGTGCACAAATCTCAAAGGGATATGGATAACTCTCCAACTGAGGTAAGCAATGTGTTTGTAAGAGGACACCAAGCCTCACAAAAGGCTTGCATGATACTTATAGAATGATCATAAGTAAACAATGAGGCATAGACAGCATCGTAAATATTGGTGGCCCTCAATACTCGATGGTTACTACTGATAATATCTTATGTCCACTCCCAATAGTCGGGGATATAATGAAATTCTCCACCAAAAGTTAAGGAATCACTCCAGTATACTTCTCCTTTGAGGATTCGTCGTCCTAAGCATGGGAGGGAACTTGCCACATTTTTAACTTTGTGATTATGGGAACAAAGAGTCCATGTATTGAATTTATGTTTGGTGTTTTCAAAGGTCCAATCTACCAAACGAAATGGATTTTGCAAGGATGTCCACGAAGCTGCATATAAGCCGGTCAGTGGTGTATCAACTAGTAATCTGGTCTCCATTTTACTATCATTGTACTCTGAAATTACAAGGTGCTTGGACGTGGAGGAAGAGGACGCTGAGTCTCTGAAGTAAACCATGTTCAAGCTGCATAAAAAAAATTTTAAAAAAATTTCGTTAGTACCTAAGTCAAAAGGGAATAGTAGAAATCATGATCTTGAAAGAGAGCATGGATAAGTAAAAAAAAAATTGCCTCAGACGGAAAAAAAAAAAAGGGATGTATGTGTTGGATTTTTTTCTAAAGGTTTTCGTTGCGAACTTTTATAGGTGTTCGTCTCGAACTTTTAAAGTCATTCAAATTTTTAAAGGTTTTCGTTGTGAACTTTTAAAGATGTTCATCTCGAACTCTTAAAGGCATTCGAATTTTTAAGGTTTTCGTTCCGAACTTTTAAAAGGCGTATGTTTCGAACTTTTAAAAGTGCTCGTCTTGAAATTTTAAAGGTGCTCGTGGAAAACTTTAAAGGGTCCCCACTGCCGACTTTTAAGGATTTTTACCACGAGCTTTTAAGGGTCTTTGCTACGAATTTTTTAAACATCTTCGCCGCGTGCTTTTAAAAAGTCTTCAGTGTGAACTTTTAAAGATCTTGACCACGATCTTTTAAGGATATTTGCACGAACTTTTATGGGTCTTTGCCGCAAATTTTAAAGGTATTCATCGTGAACTTTTAAAGTTCTTCATCGCTGACTTTTATGGGCTTCACCACAAATTTTTAAGGTCTTCATCGCGAACTTTTAACGATCTTCGCCACGAATTTTTAAAGGTCTTCATCGCGTGTTTTTGAAGTCTTCAGGAAAACTTTTAAAGGTCTTCGCTGTGAACTTTTAAAGATCTTGACCATGAGCTTTTAAGGATCATTGCGCAAACTTTTATGGGTCCTCGCCATAAATTTTAAAGGTCTTCATCGCAAACTTTTATGGTTTGTCGCCGCAATTTTAAAGATCTTTATCACAAACTTTTAAATTCCTTAGTCTCGAACTTAAAGAGAACTTCGTAGTTTGACGAAGTTACTTCTAAGAAGAAAAAAGAGACAACAAGTAAAACAAAGAAGAAAACGCCAAGAAAAGAAGAAGAAATTGCCTTCGCGTTAATATTTTCGAGTCGTCAAAAATAAACTTGGAAGTAGCTTGCGAACGTTGTTGATTCCAGTTGAAGTGAAATCATGTCCTATTTGTAGAGCATCCAAAGATTCTAGTTAAT
Source organism: Nicotiana knightiana (assembly GCA_005239525.1). Classification (NCBI taxonomy): domain Eukaryota; kingdom Viridiplantae; phylum Streptophyta; class Magnoliopsida; order Solanales; family Solanaceae; genus Nicotiana; species Nicotiana knightiana. Next base: position 85,731 of record ML368187.1, on the reverse strand, counting down.
AGATTAACACTGATGTGGGATAGCTATTCTAATTAGACTACTGAAGGGATTCAATACATTGGCGGGGTAATTGCCAAATCCATATTGAAATTGGACTTGCACATAGACTCCAGTTGCGTTGTCTTTGGTTATCCTTTATCTAATCAAAGAATGAAACTGTCAAACCCATATGGATTTGGTTAGCTTATATGGCTGGTCTACAACATTGAAGAAAAATAGCATCTCCATTATAATAATGATAATAATTACTATTATCTCTCTTGATAATTACAATGATTGAAGTCACGTTAATATTTAAGTGTGGACCAAACAACCAACAGGCTATCAACGGACGTGTAATCAATTATACATTGATCCATTATCTGATTTGGCAAATAGGATTTACATATTATTATCAAGTTAATACTTCAAGTCTAGTCTTCAAAAGTTTAAAGACCTTGACAAGCTTTGAAGTAGGGGGCATTTGTAGGCATATAAATTTTATTTAAATTAAATACATAAAATAATTTGGACTATATTTAAAATTCAAGATATATTGGTCCAAATATATATTATGGGGTAATATAATTGAATTAATTATATAAGTCCAATATATATGGATTAAATAAATAAGTCTTAATCTATTGGGTTAGCCCATTTAATTGGGCTAAAGTGCTGAGTCCACTTCATTAAGCCCAAGATCTCCTTTTCCTAGATGCCCAGTTTGGTGCCATGTGTAAAATGGCGTGGCATGACAAGTCAAACGAAAGAGTCAATAGGAGTGTGCCACGTGTCAAAATGACAAGGCATGTTAAGTCACATTAAAAGGCCAATGAAATTGCGCTGCGTGTGCAAGTGACATGCTCTGGCCAATCAAATGCGGCCTTGTCACACTTCAATTCGATTGGTCGGAAAGAGTTTGTTCTTATCATAACTCTTCCCTCCCACAACTATAAATAGGGGTCTTCATAACCCAGAAAAGGATACAAGAAGTTATAACAAGAAGCAAGAGGGAGCTCGTGGATCAAACGCCCCGGATTTCTCTAAAAGCTACAAGCATTCAAGTGTTCTAAGGATTAAAAGATCAAGACGAAGATTCACGAACAAGTTGCAAGCCCTTGGATTAAAAGTATATCGAGATCAAGATCAAGCGGCAAGCACTTGGAATAAAATAAAATAGAATTCAAGATTAAGCTCAGAGGCTCTATTATTTACTGTTGAAAAGAAGAATCAGAGGATTCATAGGGATTGTACACTCAAATATTTGAAATAAAATTCTACGATTGTTGCAATAATTTTCGGTCTTGATTTTATTTGCTCGACACTATTTATTGTCTACGGGTACCTCGGGAGTTCTCCCTGCATAGTTATTTTTGGACTACTAGAAGGTATCTCGGGAGATACCCTGTTGTTTATTTCGTGTGTTGAACTATAATTTGTTGTATTTTCTTTTGCTTGGTTCCAGTCTAGTATTATACTGTATATTTTCTACTTCATTTATTATTTACCAGTGGACCTGACCTGAACTCGTCACTACTCGACCGAGGTTAGGTTTGGCACTTAATGGGTACCATTGTGGTGTACTCATGCTACTCTTTTGCACATGTTTTCGTGTGCAGATCCAGGTAAATCATTCCAGCCACATTATTACTCGCGCACCTGCTGCTCCTACGGAAACTTCGAGGTACATCTACCGCGTCTGCATACCTAGGAGTCCCTCTTTTACTTTTTATGTAGTTCTTCTTCTACTACTTCCAAAATACTGATGCATAGAACTTATAGTAAATTCTTAGAAGCTTGTGACTTATAATGTCACAGGTCTTGGAAAAACTTTGTATATACTTTGATAGTTTTTATTGTATATGTCGAGCGCATTTCTATCACTATTTCATTTATGTTACTGTTAATGGTTTAGATTTATGTTTCATTTTTGTTGTTATTCTGCAAATGTTACGCTTACCTAGTCGTAGAGACTAGGTGCCATCGCGACCTCCCACAGAGGGAAGGTTGGGTCATGACATAAATGTAGTCCAGTCGATTGACTTATGTCTACAAGCGGAAATGAGCAATCCACTATATAAAAGAAATTACAAAATATCGAGAGATGCAAGACCTGGTGGGTTACTTCAGAGGCTAGATATACCACAATGAAAGTGGGAGCATATCACTATAAACCTTGAATGACCATAAATCAGACAACAAAAGAAAAATATACCAAAAGAGCCACAAATATTTAATATGGTTCAGTCAATTAGCCTACGTCTACAGGCGGAGATGAGCAATCCACTATGTAAAAGAGAGTACAAAATATCGAGAGAAGCAACCTCATAAAGAGGCAAATACAAGTGGCTCACTGACACTTGTCCCGAAAAGTTCTCCACCTAAACAAGACTCTCAAACCCCATATGGTTACATTGTAGATGTTACTAAATAAGAAAGAAGAATCCTTAATTTATAGAAGTCCAATCATTTTCCTCCATGAAAAAGGACTAGCCAAATATTAGATATTTAGAATTTTCTTATAAAAAAAAAAGGAAAACTCAATTATGGTAAATATATTGTCATCTCCTTCAAGGGATAGGAAAAACAAATACGATAAGAAAATCAGGACAAACACCTATTCTCCATATTGGCCTGAATTTTCTGACAAAATCAACTTGATCTACCTTCTTCGCATAACCTTCAACAGGTCTCATCTCCAAATCTCTACCATAAAGTTTGTCTCAACGTGACTAGCACTCCGGTCAATTTTCTCAGACAAAAATTTTGATTACCGTCAAATAAGTTACCGGTGGAACTAAACCCGCCAAGATGAACATGTCTTGAAGCTCGCTTTGATACCATTTATTAGGATCGTGATAATCAGGTGTCATGTGGAAGCTAGTAAAGCAAACCTTGAACGATGATAAATCTGACACAAAGAGAAATATACCAAAAGAGACACAAATATTTAATGTTGTTCGGTTGATTGACCAGCGCCCACATGCAGAGATAAGAAATCCAATAAAAGAGAATACAAAATATCAAGAGAAGCAATCTCACAAAGAGGCAAACACAAGTGGCACACTAACACTTATCCCAAAAAGTTCTCCCCCTAAACAAGACTCTCAAACGTTATATGACTACATTGTGAATGCTACAGAATGAGAAAGAAGGATTCTCAATCTATAGAAGTCCAAACATTTTCCTCCAAGAAAAAGGACTAGTCAAATATGATAGATTTATAATTTTCTTCTTAAAAAAGGAAAACTCGATTATTTAAACATGTTGTCCTTTCCTTCATGAGATAGAAAAAGAAATTATGGTAAGAAAATTATGTCAATCACCTAACAAACTTATCGTGCACCTTTGGTTATCGATCATCTTTCCAATTAAACACCACAAAACTTCAAAACAGGGGGGAAAAAGAAAGATGTTGTACCTCGCCAATTGGTTAACTTTGTTAGAATAAGGTGACCAATAAGGATGAACATTTTGTACTTCGGTTTGATTTATGAATTTACATTCAGTACTTCGGAATAAGGCGACCAAAAAGAGCAATCAGCCATAATCTTTCTTAGGGATGAAAACAAACTCTACTCATGTTTCGACAGACCTTAAAAGCTTGCATAAGTAGATCAAATTCCAAACTTAAGCTAGCCCCAGATTGACAGCCATAATGTTTGAGAAAATCAATGGAAAATCAGCTGAAATATCAATACCCTAAAACCGAAAAACAAACTTTTTTTAATAAAATTAACAGAACAATTTTCGATTTCTATGTCCACCCCTAGAATCTTTCCAGGTTATATGTGTAGAAAACGGGAAATAAAATTTTTTGTGCCGCAAGCAAAAAGCAAAGAGGCTATTGTAATTTTTAAGTCAATTTCATTTAGCTTTGGTTAATTAACTACAAATTGCTGAGTCCAATATGGCAGGCAATTTTAATTGGGCATCCATTCCCTTTTACAAAACAATCCGTACAAAGGGTAGTTTGGTGCACAAAGCATCCCATATTCAAATAAAGTGCGGGAAGGACCACACTCCTTGAGTGGATCTAGATAGTCTACCATAATACAATCATTAATAACTGCTTATAGGCTCGGACACGTGACCTGTATGTCATGCAAAGATAACTTTATGTTGCTCCAATCTCACTGCCTTGAGAGATGTTCTACCTTCAAAAACCAAATGGAAGGGCAAAAAAAATTTCACGGGTGGGAGTGTGGGACAAACTCCCCCGAGCCTCACGAAAATGTTAGTAAATGAATTATCACATTCCTCATTGACAATCAAACTAGTATATGAATTGCCTTCTGAGTTATCATGTCTAATTGGCCCAAGACTGATAATAAGAGTATCCCTCCGCTGCAACTTATTATACGTCTCCTGAATAACAAAAGTGAGCAGGAAATTGTCAAATATACCGATCATCGTGACACTATGAATTCTGAAGTTTCGTAAGCTTTAAACTAATCCAACAGTTGGATTCTATGCAACATAACAAATGGCTTGGCCAAATATCAAAACAAAACCAGAAAAGCTATTGAAGTGCAAAGAAATTAGAAATGGCTATCAAGGTGACTTTTTCAGATTTACCAGAGTTAAATGTGAATGATTTTTGAAAATCTGAAATAACTTTTGATTAGACGATTCAACTAACAATCAATAATTAATCCACAATAGCAATAATGACAGATCATACTGAAACAAAATGGAATTCATAACTTGCTAGGCTGGTACAAACAACTCCCAAATTGACAGATATACCACTGGTAGATGATAACGAACTAAAACAGAGGGAAAATTACAGAAAGATTTAAAACAGGCCAATTTGCCAAGACTCTCAGCGCTTGCTGCCTTCAACTGTTCCATTGTAACATAACATGTGTTTCTTACCTTGGAAGTAAAACTCCACACCTTCAGAATCAAACTTAATCAGCCCAAGGGTACGTATCCATTTGCCTCCTAAAACAATGTCACAATTTGTCGACAATGGAAGTAGATGGAAGTCAATACTAAACAAGGTGCCTTGCAATAACAATTGAAAGTTGTTGCATGCTCTGGAGGTAACCATAACATTCCCAAAAGCTGACTTAACAGATCGAGGCTTGATTGGAAATGTATCACAGCCTAACTTAGCCGCCATGGATGAATCAATAAAATTGTGTGTTGTCCCTGTACCGATTAGGATATTCAAGGGCCGATTTGCATGGTACCCAGTCACGCAGATACTTTGGTATGGCTCAGGATCTTCTACTACAGCGTCAATAGATATTAGCATGGCTTCTTCTTGCTCTGAAGTTATAGTGTGATCTATTTCCTCATCTTCAGTTGGAAGGCCAACAACATTCTTTGGCTGTTTGTTGCTGAATTTTTCATCACAAAATAAACAGACCCCTTTGGCTCGCCTCTCATTGGTGGTTAGGGTTTTTCCGCGTCCCTTCATATTTCAATAGAAAAATACAAATTCACATAATGGAGCAGAGATTTCAAATCATTACACAGAAGAATTTGAGAGTTTTGTAGGTACCTGAAGCATAGATGAGTTTCCACAGCCTGCAGAGGAGGCATTCACGGGAGGTTTCTCTTGAGCCGTAGAAGATTCGATGGATTCCTTCAGCTGTTGAATTGTTTGATCAAATTTGTCCTGTCTGGCATTCAATTCTCTGAACAGCGTCTCGATTAGCGTACGCATTTCCCTTATCTCCATAGCAGTAGTTGTGATTTGTTGCTTGTGTCCTTTAAAAGAACAGAGAGATTACAGAGAGAAATAGTGCTTTGAATTCATACTTTGCAAGTCTATTGGTAGAAATGGGTCCTTTCCTTGAATTTTCAATTGAGCAGCGGCACTTATAAGCTGGCTAAGGTCCTAATTCTAGAGGAAGAAGATGAATGCTACTCCCTCTGTTCCAATTTATGTGAACTTGTTTGACTGGGCACGGAGTTTAAGAAAAAATGAAGACTTTTGGAATTTGTGGTCCTAAACAATTCAAAAAGAGCTTCTCATTAAGGGTAGAATTGTAAGTTTAACCAAAATTGTTTCCAAATTTAAAAATGGATCATTCTTTTTGGAACAAACAAAAAGGAAATAGGTTCACATAAACTGGAACAGAGGGAGTAGTTTTTTCTAATATATATCCCCCGTTGTGCATGTGACTATGCTCTCTCTATATATATATATTATTTTTTAGAAGGGTGAGGGAAGAGAACGTGTGAACGTGTAGTGGTACAGGTAAAATGTGAATTATGTGCACTGTGTATGTGTGCAGGTAGTGGGACGGGAGTGGAGTGATGGTTAGGCTAATTGAGAGAATGAGGATACAAACGATCTTTACTTTTTGTTAAGAAGAAATTAAAAGCTATGTGCTCTTAGAGGGTGTCTAGGTTGGCTTAAAAGTTAGACAGCTTAAAAGTATTTTTTGGTTTGTGATGGTTTGTGATGGTTTGTGATAATATCAAAAATAGCTTTTAAGCTAAGATGCTTATAAGTCAAAACCAAAAACAACAAGTTGGGCATTCCCAACTTACTCCCTTCGGTCCATAATAAGTGACAAATTTGTCTTTTTATTTTGGTCCAAAATAAGTGTTCATTTATATAATCAACAAAAAATTCAATATGTTTTTCAAAAATTACTCTTTTACTCCTCACATTAAATTATGCTACAACATTTAATTAAGGGTAGTTTAGTCACACTAATTATTTTGTTTAGAATTTAGTATTTCCTTAATGGGCGTGCCCAAGGCAAATTTGTCACTTATCGTGGGCTGGAGCAAGTATTTTTTTATTTTTTTTGCTTTAAAAGCTCTTTTACTTTGACCAATTAATTTACTATATTATCCCTTATACTTTGTTAATATTCCAAAAAGTACTCTCCATTAATAAAACTCCAATCCACTTCTTTTCTCTTCCTCTTCTTCAATACGGTACATACTGCTCTATGCTCCGACATTCTTCAGATTGCACGTCTGTTATTCTCCACCCATACCCATCTCTCTACACTTTTCACTCACAATATATTTCTCACATAAGAAAGTAAGAAACTCAGCTAAAATTGAAACTAAGAACAATTAAACCTTCGATTCAGGAACTGCAAAAGTGATATAAATATAATAACTGATATAGATGTAATTCCAAATTAGGAATGTCATATTGTTCTAGGCAATATGTATACAAAGAGTGATGAAATCATAGAAGCTAAGATGTCAAAAGTATGTTATTCAAATAAATAGTCCATATTTTTTGAAAATGATACGATCTACTCAATTTTTGACTTAGAGTGAATTTTGGCATAAATTATTTATATTTGAATTAATTTAGAATTCAAAAAGTTACTATTTAAGCTTATTTACAATAAACAATTTCAGTACTTTTTAACCAAACAATCAACTGCCAGCTTCTAATACTTTTAGCCAAACACATAAGTGTTCTTTTTCTTTTAGTTAGCACGAAAAGTGCAGCGTGAAGTGTATTCACCAACGTATAAATTAGCTGGGTTGACCATTTTTTGGCTGGCCTATTAGAGCTTAACGACATTGTAAATCGAAACAACAAAGTAGTCACTGATCCGGTTAAATTGATATTTTTACCCCCAATTAAAAGACGGAACAGAACTCCAGCAATCGGTACTGGAGTTCAAAGCTTTGACAAGTGGAACCCCCTGAATTTTAAAATCCTAGAATAATTCCTAATTTTTGAACATTTACTGGTGCAAAATCCATAAACAATTCCTGATTTTTGAACCTTTACTAGTGCAAAATCCATGAGCGATTCATGATTTATAAATTCACATTGTACTTCAGCAATTTTGAACATTTGCTAGTGCAAAAACTAAAATCTAGGAAACAAATCCTAGTTTTTGAACCTTTACTAGTGTAAAAGCTATTGGTAGAGAAGGTTACAACAAAAGCTAATTGTTGGTCAGTCAGAATGCTCTCCTACTCTGGGAGAATTCAATTGATCAAATGGATCAAATCTGTAGAGGATCATAAAATGTTGGTATGCAGACATACAGGTCCCAAATCTTTGTATTGACCAAGAGGATCATAAAATTTATTGAGACTATGTGCAGAAGCTTCTTATGGACAGGTGTGACATCCAAGAATTGGTCGGCTAGGATAAAATCTGTCAACCAAAGGCCTCTGGAGGTCTGAATGTTATAAATATGGGACTTTGGAATAAAGCAGCTATCCTGAAACAACTATGGCCACTTGCTAGGAAAAGAGATCCACTCTGAATTTGATGCACTCATTGCTATTATATGAAACACAGAGACCTAGCAACCATGAATAAACCTAAGGCAGCTGCCTGGGTGCTAAGGAAGATCATTGATTGTAAGGATACAATGATGCAGACGCCTGCACTTTAGGGCACTCTTGCCAATAGGCTTTCTATGCTGGAAGTTGGGGGTAGATTTCAGATAAAGAAGACATACATCCCAATTACTTCCCCAATTCCCTAAGGCTCCTTGGAAGAGTATTAATATGCATCATCAGATTCAAATTTCATCTTTGGCTGGCAGTCCAATAGAGGTTGCTTACTGTTGATAGGCTGCAGAAATTTGGGATTCATATGCCTATGTGCAAAGGACATAGAGATTTCACTCATCTATTCTTTGCATGCCCTTGCACCAGTGCATTATGGGCAAGAATGCTTAATTGGCTAGGATACCAGAGGAGTATTGGAAGCTGTCAGAATGAGGTGCAGTGGATATATTCACTTGCCAAATGGAACTTGCATTGCATCCATTACTGCATCAGTGTTTGCTATGGTAATTTATTATATCTGGCGTGAGAGGAATTCTATCAGATTCAACAAGGGTACATATGATGCGGGAAAGGTATGCAGAGAAGTGGTACTACACACACGCATACAAGGCAGATCACTAGTCAAATGGCAGTCAGCATCGAGTCCTATGAATCAGTATCCATAGGCATGTCTGTGTATTTCTGTTTGAAGGTGATGTAACTATAGTATTAGTCTAGTTTTATTCTACTTTTGGAGGTAGTTGGTCTGCATCTACCTGGCTATTGTAAAGACAGCTTTCATTAATAGAAATATCTGTTTAATCGGGGGAAAAAATAAAACCTTTGCTAGTGCAAATTTAAACTCTAGAATAAATTATTAGTTTTTGAACCTTTACTAGTGCAAAATCGAGAAATTCTATGAATAATTTATTGTTTTGATTCACATTATGCTTCAGCAATTTTTAACCTATAAATACAAAATCCAGGAAAGATTATATTAGTGCAAAATCTAACAAAATCTAGGAACGAATCATGATTTTTGAATTCACATTATATTAATAATAATTGAGAGCTACTGCTTCCTTTTTCCCGACGGGATAGGGAAGTTTTTTCAATTAAAGTGACATTAATCGAAATGGATTATTTATTTATTCAGAGTCTCCACTTGGAATGATTTATGGTGTCCCCAAGTCATTGGTTTATCTTAAATCCCAAATCGAGGAAATTGACTCTGATTTATGGTTTGCGAACACAGAAGACCGAGTAAGGAATTATGTTAACTCGGAAGAAGGTGTGAGGCACTCCCGAGTTTTGTGGTTTTAGCACGGTCGCTCAACAATTAATAATTGGCCTAATTATCTGATTTATTACATGTTTAAAGCCTATTGTGCATTTTTAACTTTCTAACCGCTTTTAGGTATTTTTTTGAAAAAGTCGCATGTCGCGCACTCATTTATTTTTGTATACATTGCGAATCGCGCCACGTGAAACGGACCCGAGATTCACAATATGTTAATTTTTATTATTATTCGACGTTCTGGCCGAATCACGTGAAACGCACACTCGAATTGAGATTTACGTATCAAGACCATGACACGGGAACCTGCTCATGACCACGATAATTTATTAAACGCGCCTAAAACAAACTACGAATGTTCGTAAGTTGTTATTCTAAACTAATTTGGAACTATTGTGAAGGTCAAAATTATGGTTTTAATATTGGGTAAATACATGTTTGAATAGTAAAGAAGTATCACAAATGGTCATAACCTGATTAATTTAATTATGCTCACATTCTGATTTTCATTAAAGAAAAGATACATATTAGGCAAAAGGTGAAGCCAACCAGAACTCAAGAACAGACTCAGTTGTTCAAGACAAACATAATTATAATTGCACATGACAACAACGAACTAGTTCCCAATGTAAAAGTTATGGACAATAAGTTTCCATTTTTACCTTGTAGAGAAATTTCTCATTCGATACCAAATGGCAAATAAATGCAGATTCAAAAAGGACAACAAACAGTAAGCAAACTAGAGATTATAGGAGTCAATACATTCAAAATCCAAGAGTAACAGCACGAAATTTTGACGGCTTCTCATTACACATGAGACTAACAAAAATCAAGAATCGAGCGGATCGTCAAATTTAAGCAGGAACTTAACTGTTTAATCATTTACTAAAAGTATAACTTAGAGAAGTTTCAAACTAACCTGGTTGAACAAAGAAAACTCGAATAAATCGACTAAAGGCAAACTCGACCGAAGCTCAGCAGTTCCCGAAATAGTAAATTCAGCGGAATCAAACAACGATTTAAGTTCAAATCAAACTTTCAGCTTCGAACCAAGCTCTATAGCTCCATCAAGGTCTGAAATCCCCAGAAAATGTGAGAGAAGAAAAGGATTTGAAGTTGAAACAGCTTTGCAACTTTTGAATTTTAGCTCTAAACTTTGTAATTCCCACTCGCTACTAGAGGCTTCAGCGTGTGTGAGTCATGGAAGAGTGTGTATGAGTGAGAGAGTGACGAAGAGAGAAAAAGGAGGGGTAGGGGGGTTGGGGTTGGCGGTTGTTGTGTGAGGAAAGAGCGGCTAGGGTTTTTCAAATGGGGAGTCCGTTTTTGGGAAGCCCTGGCGGCTAGGGTTTTTCTCATCGGGAGGGGATCTGTTCTTCTCAATTAAAGGGAGGGGTCGTTTAAAGTAGATGGGAAAGGGGAAGATAAAATGACTTAGGATTGGGGTGATGTACGTCGTTTAATGGTCTCAGAGGTTAAGGGTTTTGGACCGGGTCTGGAGCGGAAATGTGGCAAAAATTGGGCTTGAAACAATGGCCCAGTCCGATTTTAGCTTAGCAACCCTTTTCTTTATTTTCCTTCTTTATTAACCTTTTGCAAAATTAGCCACTTTAGACTCAAATTTTAATTTAAATCCCATTTTTTGTGTGGCCAACCTATTTATATATTTTACCTAATGATGGACTAACGAAACTAATTAATTAAGTAACCTAAGAATGCACTTTGTGATTTTAAGTATTTAACTATTGCATTTAAATTAAATCCTAAAATGCAATTTAAAATCCAAAAGGCAATGAAAATAAGATTTGAATATTTTTTATGATTTTTATGATTTACGATACTCCTAACATGCATAAAAATGCAAATAAATGCAAAACCAAATAAGGAAAAACTCTTAAAATTCATAAAAATAATTAAAATTATTTTTAGGAGTAATTTCCTATGTGGGAAAAAACTAGGTGCTCACAACTACCCCATTTGCTCGAAAACATAAAGCATTTTCGGGCAAAGATAAAGTGAGCAATCATGAATAATTTTTTCCCGTTTGATACTCCATGGGAAGCATTTTGAAAATATTTGACTGAACTTTGTTGCGGAGGTTGCCTACATATCCTTGGCTATAAAAGAATCAGGTCGGTGTAGTTCTGAAAGTTTTGGTAGCTGGGACTACCGAATAGCTGCAATTTCACTATTGTTGCTATTGTTACTGCTTGTTGAGCTTTTTATTACACCAAAACCGAAATGAAAAAACTAAACAAGCCTATCAGCTATGAGTTACAAGATTCATATTTATAAGTCTTTTGAAGCTTGATCTTGAGTTTTGGATGGTTCTTCATGCAGACTTTGATCTGAATCTTGATGTTTGCTAGCTGCAGGTGCTATTTCATTCCTCATCGGATTTTTTCGGATCAAGACGGGGCATGCAAAGCTTGTGACTTCAGTCATATCTTGAGCAATCCACATCTTTTCTCCACTTCTGCACTTTAGATTCACTCCTTTTCTTTTTCTTTATTTTCGATTGAGACTTCTTTTTGGTCATCTCGAACCATGTGCCTCGAGGTACAACCTGCTCAGGCACCAAAACAAACAAATGAATGAAATTTTTCTTCCCCAGTTTTCACTAGGAAAATTTTGTGAGTTATTTGTAACAGAATTCTATACTACTTCATTATATAAAGAAATGAAAGGTCGGGATTGGTGTACCCTGGGAAAATCATGATTCTTTGGGATGGTATACCCTGATTGTCTAAATGGTGCATCAACTAAGGACTAGAGTACCTTAAGTTGGAAAACTCAACTAGGGATTGGTGTACCCTATACTTGTAAGGAGGATAGGGAGTGAAGACTTTATGTCTAAAGTAAAATCAACTAGAAAGTGGAGACCCTATGTTGGAAAAAAGACTAGGGAGTGGAGACCCTATGTCTAAAACAAAAATGAACTAGAGAGTGAGACCATATATTGGAAAAGCAACTAGGGAGTGGAAACTCTATGTCTAAAACAAAATAAACTAGGGAGTGAAGACCATATGTTGGAAAAGCGACTAGGGAGTGGATACCCTATGTCTAAAATAAAATCAACTAGGGAGTGGAGACCCTATATTGGAAAAGAGACTAGGGAGTGGAGACCTTATGTCTAAAAAAAATCAACTAGGGAGTGGAGACCCTGTGTTGGAATAGCGACTAGGGAGTGGAGACCCTATGTCTAAAATAATCAACTAGGGAGTGGAGACCCTATGTAGGAAAAGCGACTAGGGATTTGAGACCCTATGTTGGAAAAGCGACTAGGGAGTGGAGACCCTATGTCTAAAATAACATCAACTAGGGAGTGGAGACCTTATGTTAGGAAAAAAGACTCGGGAGTGGCGACCCTATGTCTAAAACAAAATCAACTAGGGAGTGGAGACCCTACGTTTGAAAAGCGACTAGGCAGTGGAGATCCTATGTCTAAAATAAAATCAACTAGGGAGTGGAGACCCTATGTTGGAAAAACGACTAGGGAGTGGAGACTCTATGTTTAAAAGAAAAACAAATAGGGAGTGAAGACCCTATGTTGGAAAAGCATACTAGGGAGTGGAGACCTTATATCTAAAATAAACATCAACTAGGGAGTGGAGACCTTATGTTGGAAAAGCAGATTAGAGAGTGGAAACCCTATGTCTAAAATAAACATCAACTAGGGGGTGGAGACCCTATGTTGGAAAAATGACTAGGGAGTGGAGACCCTATGCCTAAAAACATCAACTAGGGAGTGGAGACCTATGTTGGAAAAGCATAATAGGGAGTGGATACCTTATGTCTAAAATAAAAATCAACTAGGGAGTGGAGGCCCTATGCCTAAAAATAAAAATCAACTAGGGAGTGAGGACCCTATGTTGGAAAATGCAGCTAGGATTGGAGACCCTATACTACCATGATTTCAAACCTTCTTTCTTTTCTTTCTTCCTTATTTTTTTAAGAGAATGAGTAAAAATGTCGGAAAGAACTTGGAGAAAACTTCCCTTTTTTTGGGTTGTTATTGTTGCGCGCGATTTCTTTTTGGTTGCACCTTCTTCTTGCAGGTTGCTTTGGATTGCACCTATTTCCTGTGGTTCAAACAAAGAATAATTTTTCAGTTTGAAACCGTGGTTGATTTTGCGGCTTTGAGTTTTTCAGTCACTTGATGTTGGCCGACTTCTTTGATGATAATTTCAGTGCAACTGGTTGTTTCCTGAAGACCGATTTCCTTTTTGGCCCCAGAGAATATTTGGCTTTTCCAAGACTTGCCATGACAGTTTGGTCACGTGGGACCTAACTTTTCAACTTTGTTTTGCCTTCGTGGGCATTTCAGTCAGATTTCTTTTTTTCAATTTTTAACTTCAAAGCATTGGGGAACCTTTGACTTTCTAATTTTATCAAGACAGTTAGTCACTTGGGACTCACCCTTTTCAACTTCATTTCTCCCTTATAGGTATTTCAATTTGATTTCCTTCTTTCGAGAGTATTTGATTTCAAAGCATCGGCCACCATGGTCAGTCGGGGTCAACTTGATGCCCCTGCCGAGGCTGGGTTCCTTCTTGCGTATTAGATTGTATCAAAGGAGAGCCTTGTAAATCAGTCTTACTATCCTTTCTTTGTCTTAGTTTCGGAACAAAGTTGGACCGAAAGAGATTCAAAGAAAAACAAACAATGAAATGAACAATGAATTTAGACAAGAGGTATCCCTTTCGGGGAAAGGAAATAAGGAAATAAGGAATTATATGGAGTACACGCGTAATTCAATGAACATGACATGCCTTTTGGACTGGATACCTGATTTGTGTAAACCGTCCAACTCTCATAAATTCATCACAACTTTTGCTTCAAATCCAAGAAACCTTGCTAGGATCGTGCCGATGCTAGTGGCTGCGAGATTCCTCTTTTAGATCAGTAGTGCCCTTTGCGGGTTTTCACCAACTGACCTCTCTCATTTCTCTTCTCACTGTCGCCTTATAGTCCTCTTTGCGAGTTTTCACTAACAAGACTCTCATTTTTTATTTCTCTGCTTACCATCGACGTACGGTGCCCCTGAGGGTTTTCACCAACAAGACTCTCTTATTTTATTTCTCTCATTTGGTAGTATCAGATCCAAGTGGTTGTATCCTCCAATTCTTGAAAATTCTTGCTGCTTGATCGTAAGGACTTTGAAAAGGACTTGGGTGAAAAAGGATTTGGATTGAATTACAACTTTGGAACCTTTCAGACGAAACCATCGCCAAACTATTATAATATCTGCCCCAGTTTCACTTTTGGGGAAATTTGGGTTTTTGTTTTGGTATGACTGAACGCCATAGAGAGGCTGCCTATGTATCATTCCGGAATCAAGTCGAACGTAGTTCAAGGAATTTTGTTTTTGATTTTATTTTGTTTTTCTTCTGTTTTGTTTTCTTTTCTCTTTCTTTTTCTTTTTTCCTTTCCTTTTCTTTTCATTTTCTTTCATTTTTCATTTTTTTTTCAATAACCCTTTCAGGTTCCAAAGAGGGTAATCAAAGAAGAGTAACTGACTCAAAGGGTTATAAAAGGGTTAATGATGTTTGGGTCGCGAGAATGAAAGCCTTCGTCATCCCAACCGGTGAACATTAATACTATATGGAGGATCAAGCATAGTACCTTTTGATTGCACTTGCATTAACTGTTGTTTCAAGGACATTTTCTTCGATGTTTCCCAGCTACGACGCTTTCTTTTGGCAGTACATCTTCTTATAATATATGGACCATTCCAATATGGAGCCAATTTTCTTTAGCTTCTCTGGTTCTTTATTTTATTTCCTTAAACCTATCTTTATTGCATTCTGATTCTTGATTCATTATTTTGAAGTCTGACAGCATTTTAGGATCTGGGCATGAAGCCCACAAGCATGTCGTGTTATTGAAATCTCAATTAACAGAAACTGAAAAGAGTATAGGAAAACTAACAAAATTAAGAAAAGAGACATTCCTAGACAATGAAATATTAATTTTATTTGATTTTTTGTAATTTTTAAAGATGGAAGGGTTTACATCAGAAAGTAAGACAATAAAAGTAAAACATCCAGGTTACACCCTGAAATAATCTGGACACAGAAAGGATAGCAAGACTGGCTACCGAGACTCCCGTATGATGGGAAATTTAAGGCTTGGCGACCGTTTTTTGGCTTTTGTTTTGTCTCGGCAATGGCTGCAATGGCCTTCAGTGCCGGATCAAATTCCTCATCTCCACTAATCATTCCAACTATTGGCGTAGTGTGATAATCACGCTCAACTATGTCTTATATAAAGACTAAACGGGCGCTGCAAATATAATACTGTGTATTATGCCCAGAGTCGATCCCACAGGGAATTAACGTATCAATCAAGTCTTTAGAATACGTAACTTTTACTCAGTCAATTCTCTCAAGACTTTTTTAATTAAATTGGTGATATTTTACTAGTTCTACTGACAATAATAATAACTAACGATTACTAACAATGTGTTGTAAACAATTATGATAAAGGTCTAAGGCTATGGTTTCCCCCGTTGGTGAACTTACTTCTCAGATATTTCATATAACTTTATTAATTATCTCTATCAATCATGAACACTCTATCTATCATAAATCTCTCTCAAGTAATTATGATAATTTACTAGACGCACTCTCTCAAGTTACGCTAGCTAGATTGCATTACAGTTCACTTTAGATTGCACCCGA
>ML368187.1:57814-68703 GCA_005239525.1 Nicotiana knightiana | reverse complement strand
GAACAATCAACCAAACTATATTAATATCACCATAAGTTTATCCCCCAACGGGTTCCACCAAAACCCTAGATAAAGAAAATTAGCTATTCATATTCATAAGAATCAATTCTAAAATAACTTGCATAATTGAATTACAAAATATTAAATAAAAGCTATAAAAATCAATGTTTGCTTCACTGAGTAGTAATCCACATGTTTTTCTTCACTTCAATCGCTTCCTCCCCCTTCAAGTTATGTTTTTGGGTCTATTTATATGTTTGGTACAAACCCTAAATGTGTAGGAGACTTCTATTTCAACCGGGAAATACTTAAAAACTCTTCAAAACTCGGATTTGACCGGATCAGGGGCCAAGCGTTTGGGCTCTAGCGCCTGGATAACGCCTGGCCATGCCTGGAGTTTGGGCTCTGGCACCTGGATAACGCCTGTCCAGGCCTGGCATTTGGGTCTGGCGCCTAGATAACTCCTGGCCAGGCCTAGCGTTTGGGCTCTGGCGCCTGGATAACGCCAGGCTAGGCCTGGCCTTAAGGCTCAAACGCCCGACTATAGCCCGGTGCACTCCTCTTCGCCTCTTGAGCGTATTTTCGACATTTTTGCATCCATTTAGCTCCACTCCATTATGCACATAAAAAGTGTATCATTAAGGCACATAAAATGTAAGGCATATAACGTGTTAAACCATGAATTCTAGCCACGCATCATGTGAGCAGGCAGATGATTGCTCATCATATTAGGGTCTTCTTCATCCCTAAGCACTATTGCCTGGACCTCGATGAGGTCTTCCACTGCTCTTTAAGAGTCCAACAATCTTCAGTATCATGCCCCACTGCTCCTGAGTGGTATTCACATCTAGCATCATCCCGGTGCGAGGGGGACTCGGGGTTCGGGGTCACTAGCTGCAGCAGACCTATCCTGACCAACTTTTGGAACAAGCTAGAGTATGATTCACCAATAAGGGTGAACTGATTTCTTCTGGAGAGCTCTCCTGAGCGAGGATTGTATTGGGGATTATATGGAGCTTGGAAAGGACGGGCATTTTTAGGAGAGGGAGCTCGTTTTTGTGTATAATGTTGTGGTCGGGTGTAAGGTTGTGCATTCATCACTGCATATGGAGGCAGTGCCATGGCATAAGCAACATCTTGATGGGAATAATAGTGTTGTGGGACCATAGGAAGCATATATGATTGGTTGCATGCCATGCGGGGCCCCTTCGGGATCCATGCCATCATGGCTCCCTCTTCTCTCTAGTTTATGCTTACCGAACCCTCACACCATTCTGAGCAGCCTGTGATGCAGCCTTAAAAGCAACTTGACTCAAGATTTGGCCCGTTTTCAAACCATCTTCGACCATCTCCCTTATTTTGTTAGCCTCAGTGAACGGTCTACCCATAACATACATCATGTTTCTGGAAGTAGTCCACCTCTTAGGCATATAGGAAGAACGTAACCATTTCAGCTTCGTCCATTGGAGGATTTACCCTGGCGGCTTGCTCGCGCATTTGACAACATATTCACGGAAGCTTTCTGCTGTTTTCTTTTTCAAATTGAGCAAAGAGTCTCTATCCAAAGCGATGTCCACATTATACTGGAACTGGCAGATAGAATCTCGGGACAGATCGTCCCACATATGCCAATTAATTTCTTGATCGATGTACCACTCAAAAGCAATTCAGGTGAGACTTTCTCCAAAATAGGCCATTAACAGCTCCTCTTTTGCGCCAGTGCCCCTTAGTTGGTTACAGTATCATTTTAGGTGAGCGATCGGGTCTTTGTGCCCATCGTACTTTTCACTTTTGGCACCTTTAAGCCAACCGGCAAGTGAATATGTACACACGTCGGAATATGAAACACTCTTTTGACCACTCGGACCTTGTATGTTTTTCAAGCTTTGTTCCAGGATCTTCATCTTCTGAGCCATTTCATCTTGCTCGGGATTCATAACAACCCTTTCTTGATCCATCGAGAAGTCTCATTGCGGAGGTTATGCAAGTGAATATGGGGTCACATATGTTATTTCTGGTTGAAACTGTGGACCCTGAAAGGTGAACGTCGGAGGCTCAACATACGGTCGGGGTAGAGTTGGTTGTGTTGTGGTGCAGATTTGTGTTGAAGAGAACATTGATGGCGGTGCCCTTGAATCTGGCGCCTGGGGGTACACCATAGAAGGCATGCCAGGACCATTAGACGTCACGGGAGGGTATCCACACAGGATGAATAGGTTGGGCACAGGGATGTTGGTAGCCTCACCTGCCCTGTGGATCAACTCAGGGAACCTAGGTATTGCACTCAACGGTTCCCTACCTTTAGACCAGGCGTCCCACATTTCCAACATGCCGAGACACAACATTCTATTTTCTTCAGCAACTGTTGATTCCGGCATTGGAATAGTTGATGTCTGGCTATTTTCTCCACTCCCTAGTCTCTGAATCTTGATTCTTGATAGCTGCATGTGTTAGTTCATTCCTCATCGGCCTTTTCGGATCAAGACGGAACATGCAAAGCTTGTGACTTCAGTCATATCTTGAGCAATCCACATCTTTTCTACGCTTCTGCACTTTAGATTCACTTCATTTATTTTTCTTTATTTTGGATTGAGACTTCTTTTTGGTCATCTCGAACCCTGTGCCTCGAGTTACAACCTGCTCAGGCACCAAAACAAATAAACGAACGAAACTTTTCTGCCCCAGTTTTCACTAGGAAAATTTCGTGAGTTATTTGTAACAGAATTCTATACTACTTTATTATAAAAAGCAATAAAAGGCCGGGATTGGTGTACCCTGGGAAAACATGATTCTTTGGGATGGTATACCCTGATTGTCTAAATGGTGCATCAACTAAGGACTGGAGTACCTTAAGTTAGAAAACTCAACTAGGGATTGGTGTACCCTATACTGGTAAGGAGGATAGGGAGTGGAGACCCTATGTCTCAAGAAAAGTCAACTAGGGAGTGGAGACCCTATGTTGGAAAAGAGACTAGGGAGTGGAGACCATATGTCTAAAACAAAAATGAACTAGAGAGTGAAACCATATGTTGGAAAAATGACTAGGGAGTGGAAATCCTATGTCTAAAACAAAATCAACTAGGAGTGAAGACCATATGTTGGAAAAGCGACTAGGGAGTGGAGACCCTATGTTGGAAAAGAGACTAGGGAGTGAAGATCTTATGTCTAAAACAAAATCAACTAGGGAGTGTAGATCTTATATCTAAAACAAAATCAACTAGGGAGTGGAGACCCTATGTTGGAATAACGAGTAGGGAATGGAGATCCTATGCCTGAAATAAAATCAACTAGGGAGTGGAGACCCTATGTAGGAAAAGCGACTAGGAATTTAAGACCTTATGTTGGAAAATCGACTAGGGAGTGGAGACCCTATGTCTAAAATAACATCAACTAGGGAGTGGAGACCCTATGTTAGGAAAATAGACTAGAGAATGGAGACCCTATGTCTAAAACAAAATCAACAAGGGAGTGGAGACCCTACGTTGGAAAAGCGACTAGGGAATGGAGACCCTATGTCTAAAATAAAATCAACTAGGGAATGGAGACCCTATTTCTAAAACAAAAACAAATAGGGAGTGAAGACCCTATGTTAGAAAAGCATACTAGGGAGTGGAGACCTTATGTCTAAATAAACATCAACTAGGGAGTGGAGACCTTATGTTGGAAAATCAGACTAGAGAGTGGAGACCCTATGTCGGAAAAACGACTAGGGAGTGGAGACCCTATGTCTAAAAATATCAACTGGGGAGTGGAGACCCTATGTTGGAAAAGCAGACTAGGGAATGGATACCCTATGTCTAAAATAAACATCAATTAGGGAGTGGAGGCCCTATGCCTAAAAATAAAAATCAACTAGGGAGTGAGGACCCTATGTTGGAAAATGCAGCTAGGGATTGGAGACCCTATACTACCATGGCCTTCAGTGCCGTATCAAATTCCTCATCTCCACTAATCATTCTGACTATTGGTTAGTGTGAGCAGGCAGAGGATTCCTCATCATATTAGGGTTTTCTTCATCCCTAAGAACTATTTCCCGGACCTCGATGAGGTCTTCCACTACTCTTTTAAGAGTCCAACAATCTTCAGTATTATGCCTCACTACTCATGAGTGATATTCACATCTAGCATATGTCCGGTGCGAGGGGGACTCGGGGTTCGGGGCCACTAGCTGCAGCAGGCCTATCCTGACCAACTTTTGGAACAAGCTAGAGTATGATTCACCAATAGGGGTGAACTGATTTCTTCTGGGGAGCTCTCCTGAGCGAGGGTTGTATTGGGGATTATATGGAGCTTGGAAAGGATTTGCATTTTTGGGAGGGGGAGCTCGATTTTGTGTATAATGTTGTGGTCAGGATGTAAGGTTGTGCATTCATCACTGCATATGGAGGCAGTGCCATGGCATAAGGAGAATCTTGATGGGAATAATAGTGTTGTGGGACCATAGGAAGCATATATGATTGTTTGCATGCCATGCGGGGCCCCCTTCGGGCTCCATGCCATCATGGCTCCCTCTTCTCTCCAGTTTATGTTTATCGAACCCCCGTACCATTTTGAGCAGCCTGTGATGAAGCCTTAAAAGCAGCTTGACTCAAGATTTGGCTTGTTTTCAAACCATCTTCGACCATCTCCCCTATTTTGATAGCCTCAGCGAACAGTTTACCCATAACAAACATCATGTTCTGGAAGTAGTCCACCTCTTAGGCATGTAGGAAGACCGTAACCATTTCAGCTTCGTCCATTAGAGGCTTTACCCTGGCGGCTTGCTCGTGCCATTTGACAGCATATTCATAGAAACTTTCTGTTATTTTGTTTTTCAAATTGGGCAAAGAGTTTCTGTCCGGAGCGATGTCCACATTATATTGGAATTGGCGGACATAATCTCGGGACTGATCGTTCCACATATGCCAATAAGTATTTTCTTGATCGATGTACCACTTAGAAGCAATTCCAATGAGACTTTCTCCAAAATAGGCCATTAACAGCTCCTATTTTTTGCCAGCACCTCTCAGCTGGTTACGGTATCATTTTAGGTGAGCGATCGGGTTTTTGTGCCCATCGTACTTTTCACTTTTGGCACCTTGAAGACAACCGGTAAGTGAATATGGGGAAACATACACACGTCGGAATATGAAACACTCTTTTGACCATTCGAACCTTGCATGTTTTTCAAGCTTTGTTCCAGTCTCTTCATCTTCCGGGCCATTTCCTCTTGCTGGGGATTCTTAAAAACCCTTTCTTTCTCCATCGAGAAGTCACATTGCGGAGGTTATGCAAGTGAATATAGGTCGCATATGTTATTTCTGGTTGAAACTGTGGAACCTGAAAGGTGACGTCGGAGGCTCAACATACGGCCGTGGTAGAGTTAGTTGTGATGTGGTACAGATTGGTGCTGTAGAGAACATTGTTGGCAATGCCCTTGAATCTGGCGCTTGGGGGTCAACCACAAAAAGGTATGTCAGGAACATTAGACGTCATGGGAGGGTATCCGAACAGGATGAATAGGTTGGGCACAGGGATGTTGGTAGCCTCACCTGACTTGGGGATCAACTCAGGGAACCCAGGTATTGCACTCAGCGGTTCCCTACCTTTTGACCAGGCGTCCCACATTTCCAAAATCCGGAGACGCAACATTCTATTTTTTTCAGCAACTGCTCATTCTGGCTGTGGAATAGCCGATGTCAAGCTATCCTCATGACCGATAAATGGTAGATTGCTTTCAGAGGCCATAAGAAGCCTGCCTTTGGGTCTTGTGAAGCAAGGATGGGAAGCCAGATTAGCAACAAAACCAACCACCTGAACAGAGCCTGGCTAATTTGCACACCTAACAACCTTGTTAGTCTTGATACATTTAACAGATAGAAAATCGCACGTTGGGATGCAATGCACCTAAACAGTTAAACGTTTCTACCATGCGTTTGAACGGTTGTGTGTTTCATCCCGGTCTTTAAATGTCCCTTTCCATTCTATACCTCTACCATTTCCGTTTTTGTCTCTATTTCTTCTTCTTTCTTTTTTTTTAAAACTTTTTCCATATCTCGATTTCTTTTTCTTTTCTTTTTTTGTTGTTTTTCGCTCTTTTGTTTGTCACTCTTCTCTTTCTTTTTCACTCAATTTTTTCTTTCTTTCTTTCTTCTTTTTTTTCAGCTTATTTTTTACTCAGTTTGTTTATGGCTATGACCAAATCCAATGGGGATTGCCTATGTATTATGACGCTGCATGAATCAGATCTTGCGTAGTTCGGAAAAATCAGGAATGGAGAAAGAAAATATTTTTGGATTTTTGGTTTTGATTTTTTTTGAAATTTTCGAAAGAAAGACTTCTAAAGAAGAAGGAAAATATATTTTGGATTATTGATTTTTTTTGTTGAATTTTTTGGGAAAAAGACTTTTAAAAAAGTTGGAAAATATTTTTTTGGATTTTGATTTGATTTGTTTTCTTTTTCAAATGAAAGACTTCTACAAAGAAAATATTTTTGGGTTTAAAATTTTTCTTATTTGGGATTTTCTAAGGAAAGACTTCTAAGGAAGGAGTTAAAGAAATTTTTTTTGGATTTTTGAAAATTGGGGGCCGGAACCGACGAGGTTTGCCTACGTATCTCACATCCGGTGAGAATCAGACCCGCGTAGTTCGGTCAGTTTTGACGGAACAAAGGAAAACTTTTCAAACTATTGGCTTATTTTCTTTCTTTTTTTTTCTCTTAAATTTTGGTAGAGTTTCGGAATTTTCAAATACCTACCTCTCACTCTGGTGTTTTTTTCTTTAACTTTCATTTTTTTTCCTTTCCCTATTCTACAAGCCAGTCAACATGCAAGCCGAAACAAACAGATGCACAAGTAACACGTAAGATGCATCAATATGTTCTTTTAATTTGGGTACACTTGTCCTAAACAGATCCAACCCCTGTGTTGAGTCCCCAAGTCAAATGCACGTGATGCAAACAAACATTCCTACTAGGGATCCGGTATGAGGCTATGTTATTATAAGTTTAAATCCTGGGTGTATTGTTCTAGATCTGGCTTACCCAAGCGGACAACTCGAGTCAGAGAGGGGGGGGGGAAAGGGGGAGGGGGGAAGGAGGGGAACGTACCAGGAACCAAAAGGCCATTAGGCTTTGTAATTGATCTGATCCTCGTTCTAAATTAGGGTATGACACTAATAGAAAAGAAGTCACGCCAATATGCACTTCCTAGAAGATTTAGAAGACTCAGAGAGAAGAAGGGTTTCGTAACAGTTTAATATACAATTCAAGCAATATCAAAGCGGTAAAAAGCGACATTTAGCACATTAGGCTCAAACACGTAAAAATCAGATAATAAACAAAAGCCAAGTATCACAGTTATTCTAAGCTCAAATTCTGAACACTGAACTAGAGATTCTGGGTTCGTTCCCCAGTAGAGTCACAAGAGCAGTCACACCTCCTTTTTACCGAGGGGATAGGGGAGTTTTTCCAATTAAAGTGACATTAATCGAAATGAGATTATTTATTTATTCAGAGTCGCCACTTGGAATAATTTAGGGTGTCCCAAGTCACCGGTTTATTTTAAATCCCAAATCGAGGAAATTGACTCTTATTTATGGTCTGCGAACACAGAAGACCGGGTAAGGAATTTTGTTAACCCCAGAGAAGGTGTGAGGCACTCCCGAGTTTCGTAGTTTTAGCACGGTCTCTCAACAATTAATAATTGGCCTAATTATCTGATTTACTACATGTTTAAAGCCTATTGTGCATTTTTAACTTTCTGACCGCTTTTAGTATTTATGAAATTTGTTTAAACAAGTCACAATGCCGCGCACTCGTTTGTTTTTGTACACATTGCGAATTGCGCCACGTGAAACACACCCCCGATTCACAACATATTAATTTTTATTATTATTCAATGTTCTAGTCGAGTCATGTGAAACACACACTCGAATTGGAATTTATGTATTGTAACCATGTCACGGGAACCGTACCCATGACCACGATGATTATTAAACGCGCCTAAAGTAAACTACGAATGTTCATAAGTTGTTATTCTAAACTAATTTGAAATTATTGTGAAGGTCAAAATTATGGAATTGATTGTGGGTAAATACATGTTTGAATACTAAAGAAGTATCACAAATGGTCATAACCTGATCAATTTAATAATGCTCACATTCTAATTTTCATTAAAGAAAAGATACATATTAGGCAAAAAGTGAAGCCAACCAGAAATCAAGAACAGACTCAGTTGTTCAAGACAAACATAATTATAATTGCACATGACAACAACAAACTAATTCCCAATCTAAAAGTTATGGACAATAAGTTTCCATTTTTACCTTGTCGGGAAATTTCACATTCAATACCAATTGACAAATAAATGCAGATTCAAAAAGGACAACAAACAGTTAGCAAACAAGAGAATTATCAGAGTCAATACATTCAAAAGCCAGGAGCAACAACACGAAATCTTGACAGCTTCTTATTACAAATGAGGCTAACAAAAATCAGGAATCGAGTGGATCGTCAAATTTAAGCAGGAACTCAATTATTTAATCATTTACTAAAATCCTAATACAAAGAAGTTTCAAACTAACCTGGTTGAACAAAGAAAACTCGAATAAATCGACTAAAGTCAGAGGCAAACTCGACCGAAGATCAATAGTTCCCAAAATAGTAAATTCAACGGAATCAAACAACGATTTGAGTTCAAATCAAACTCTTAACTTCAAAACAAGGTCTATATCTCCATCAAGCTCTGAAATCCCCAGAAAATGTGTGAGAGAGAAGACAAGGATTTGAAACTGAAAATCAGCTTTGCAACTTTTGAATTTTAGCTTTAAACTTTATAATTCCCACTTGCTACTAAAGGCATCAACATGCGTGAGTCTGGGAAGAGTGTATATGAGTGAGAGAGTGATGAAGCGAGAACAAGAGGGGGGGGGGGGTTCTTGTGTGAGGAAAAAGCGGCTAGGGCTTTCTAAATGGGGAATGGGAGTCCGTTTCGGGGAAGGGGATATGACGACTAGGGTTTTTCTCATAGGGAGGGGATCTGTTCTTCTAAATGAAAGGGGAGGGGTCGTTTAAAGTAGATGCGAAAGGGGAAGGGCAAACGATGTAGTATTGGGGTGATACTACGTCGAATGGTCTCAGAGGTCAAGTGTTTTGGACGGAGTTTGGAGCGAAAATGTGGCCAAAATTGGGCTTGAAACAATGGCCTAGTCCAATTTTAGCTTAACAACCCTTTTCTTTCTTTTCCTTCTTTATTAGCCTTTTGCAAAATTAGCCACTTTAGACTCAAATTTTAATTTAAATCCCATTTTTTGTGTGGCTAGCCTACTAAATCTATTTACCTAATGATGGACTAATGCAACTAATTAATTAATTAACTAACCTAAGAATGCACTTTGTGATTTTATGTATTTAACTAATGCATTTAATAATATAATTAAATCCTAAAATACAATTTAAAATCTAAAAGGCAATGAAATAAGATTTGAACATCTTTTATGATTTTTATAATTTACGATATTCCTACCATGCATAAACAATGCGAATAAATGCAAAACCAAATTAAGAAAAACTCCTAAAATTTATAAAAACAATTAAAACTATTTTTTAGGAGTAGTTTTGTCACGACCCCAAATCTAAACTGGTCGTGATGGCGCCTATCGTGGTACTAGGCTAGCCAAATTTACTGAAAATATCATAAGGTTCCCATTTGATACATAAATTATCAATGTTTCATAATAGTTTCCACTTTTAAACATTTCAAATAATAAAAATGATCAGAACGTCTAAACATAGCCCCAACATCAGGAGTCAACCGTCATGAGCATCTAAGAAGTGATTCAATCTAATGCGAATTCTCTACTACAATAAGTTTGGGAAGTAAAGTAAAATGACAGAGTAGGAAGGAGAAAGAGTAGGATGCGGACGCCGAGCAGCTACCTCGCAATCTCCGAACAATGCTCCAAATGGGGTAGCTCAACTATTGCTCTGCCTCGGTACCTGAATCTGCACACAAAGTGCAGGGAGTAACGTGAGTACGCTAACTCAGTAAGTAACAACCATAACTAAAGACTCGAGTGCAGTGACGAGCATTTTTAAAGATCATGTAAAAATCATATAATAAGCAACAATAGAAGTGATTATACTCAAGTTAGGAATCTACATTCCGAATATTTCATAGAAACTCTAGTTTTCCATTTTATAATTCGTATAAACGTTTGTTCAACATTTTTCAATTGAGGCTCAGTGTAAATGTGAGTGAAAACAGTAGTTTCGAAAAAATATCGGCCGCTCGTGCACGGTGTCATTCACAATAAAGCTTCTCGGGCAAGCCTCTCAGTTACTCGAAACTCTAGTCTCATAGGTAAATTCTCACACTCAACATTCCCACTCAACTGGTACCATATATATATATATATATATATATATATATATATTAAACTGCTGCGGCGTGCAGCCCGATCCATATAATATATGTTGCGGCATGCAGCCCGATCTATATCATATCTGCTGCGGCGTGCAGCCCGATCCATATAATATATGTTGCAGCGTGCATCCCGATCCATAATAGTCGACTGCGCTCACTGGGGGTGTACAGACTCCGGGAGGGGCTCCTACAACCCAAGCGCTATATTTCTGCGGCATGCAGCCCGATCCGATATATATATATATATATATATATATATATATATATATCGGATCGGGCTGCATGCCGCAGAAATATAGCGCTTGGGTTGTAGGAGCCCCTCCCGGAGTCTGTACACCCCCAGTGAGCGCAGTCGACTATTATGGATCGGGATGCACGCTGCAACATATATTATATGGATCGGGCTGCACGCCGCAGCAGATATGATATAGATCGGGCTGCATGCCGCAACATATATTATATGGATCGGGCTGCACGCCGCAGCAG
>ML368187.1:0-57725 GCA_005239525.1 Nicotiana knightiana | reverse complement strand
TATATATATATATATATATATATATATATATATATATATATATATATATATATATATATATATTGATGCGGCGTGCAACCCGATCCATATAATATATTGCTATGGCGTACAACCCGATCCATATAATACATATTGCTGTTGCGTGCAGCCCAATCCATATAATATATATTGCTGTGGCCTGCAGCCCGGTCCATATAATATCCTCACCACTCGGATGTCGGCCTCACTTAGTCATCCTCACAAGCCACTCGGGTGACTCATATCTACTCACGGGACTCGGCCCAAAGTACCCCTCGGTATTCTAAAATAGTGTGATCATAGTGATAATAACAACAGGTATAAAACATGATTGAGTTCATAAATTTCTATCAAAAATAGTGTGAGAATAGTGGAAAAATACCGTTGAGGGTCTAAACCGTTCGGCACAAGGCCCCAAACATGGCATACAACCCAATAATATAATGTAAACTTCAAAAGTACAGAATATTATACGATTTCAAAATCAAGTATGCGACTTAAAGTACGGGACAGACCAGGTCACAAATCTTTATCGGTGCACGCTCACACGCTCGTCACCTAGCATGTGCGTCACCTCATTCATCAAAATAATATGAGATACCGGGGTTTCATACACTCAAGTCTAGATTTACAATTGTTACTTACCTCAAACCGGCCCGAAAACTACTCCGCGATGCTCTTGCCCCTCGAATCGGCTCCCAAATGCTCAGAGTATATCAAAATCAGATTAATAACATCAAAATATGTTAGGAAGACGAAACTCATTCAAAAATTATCACAATTGGGCACAAATCCCGAAGTTGACCCAACCCGGCCCCCGGGCCCATGTCTCGGAATTCGATACAAATCACAAAACTATAATCTTTATTCCCTCACAAGTCTATGCATACGAAGAGCATCAAAATCCGACCTCAAATGCCCACTCAAATCATCAAAAGAAATTCTCAAACTTTCTTCCCTTTTCCCCCAATTTACACACTGATGTTTCCCTAAATTTCACCCTATTTCAGTCCAAAAAATCACATGGAAACGAGTTTTAGGTTCAAATATCTTACCTCAACGAAGTCCTCTTGATTTTCTCGTAATCCCGGATGAAAATATTGAAAAAATGGCTAAAAATCGCGAAGGCTGGTATTTATACTTTCTGCCCAGTGAAACCGCAGGGTGCGGTCATTTCTCCGCACATGCGGACCCGCACCTGCGGTCCCAGGTGCGCACCTGCGGAGAATTACCTAGAAGCCCAGCCTCCTCACCTGCGCTCAAAATTCCGCATCTGTGTCTTCGCAGGTGCGGTAAAGACCTCGCACCTGCGGAACTCCTCCAACCCACAATAATCCGCACCTGAGACGAGTCGTCCACTTTTGCAGGCCCGCACCTGCGGTCCCCTATCCACAGGTGCGGTAACATCAGCACCAACAACATCATCTACATTTCCAACTTAAAATCCCCCGATGGCTATCCGAAATCAACCCGGCCCCCTCGAGACTCCAACCAAAAATACAAACAAGTCATAAATGATCACCCTGACTTAGCTGAACCCTCGGAACACCCAAAATAACAATGAAACACCGCTTCAACTCATGATTCAAGCCTAAGAATCTTCAAACTTCCGATAATCGCTAAAGATGCCGAAACTAACCAAAACTCATCCGATTAACCTGAAAATTTACACACACATCCAAAATGATACTACAAACCTGTTCCAACTTCCGGAATTCCATTCCGAACCCCATAGCTAATTTTCCACTGCCGACCGAAAATCGCAAAAATTCAATTTTGCCAATTCAAGCCTAATTCTACACCGGACATCAAAACCACATTCCGAACACACTCCTAAGTCCCAAATCACCTAAAAAAGCTATCCGAACCATAAAATCTACATTCCGAGGTTGTTTATTAATAAGTCAACTTCCGATTGACTTTTCCACTATTGAACCAAGTTAAGAGACTAAGTGTCTCATCTCTCTCCAAAAATCACGCCGAACCCGAGCCAACCAATCTAACACAACATAATGAAGTTGAACCACATATAATGAAGCAGAAACGGGGGAAACGTGGCTATTACTCTCAGAACGACCGGCCAGGTCGTTACATCCTCCCCCACTTAAACATACGTTCGTCCTTGAACGTGCCAAGAGTTGTTCTCGAACACAATCAAACTGTCACGTAGCCGCACCATGCACATACCCGGGGGTGATCCCACGTCACCCTATCCCATAAAGGTTTGATAGCACCACACCGTTGAAATTTCGAAATCCAACCTGACCCATAAACCTTAGAACCAAATTTCCACTTCTGAAATAATTTACAAGATCAAAATTCCACAACTGTAAACTGAATAAGTCTGACACGCTGTATCAAGCCATATCCGTAACCCAAGATGTAATCACATAATATACTGCATGACTCAAACACTCGTGGCGATAACTCCTAATCACAATAGTTGCTCAAAACAACCTAATACCGGAACATAACCTCTTATCAAGAAATGCCTCGCTCTAGCACTTCCATATACTGTCGATGATGAAAAAAACATTTAGAAACTAGCAACCATTCGTCCGATCAGTCAGACATGAAGCTCCCCCTTCCCAAACAGGAATTCTAGCAGATTCCTAAGCCGACTCCCGATATTTACCCTTCCAACTATGCAGTAGTCAATTCTGACAGTATTTATTCTAGGTCCAATGACCTCTTCTCATCCAACACGACCACTCTGATGACATGGCACATCAATAATATTCAAAGCCATAACCTGTGCAACTCATGCACTCAATAGCAAACACCGTAACGCTGTCAACCCAGCTCAATCTTTATGTACTATGATAGAATCAAGAGAACAACCAACACTTTTAACACACTTGCAACAACAATTGGCAATAATCGATTGAAATCAAATAGCCACGTAAACTTCAACAGTCCTAAGACAGTTAAACTGCGATTCTCATAACTTCGTCAATATTATAAAAAATGAAAGCAACAGGAACATAAATATATATGTGCCTCGTAGAAACAATGCCAAACTACTCAACCATTTTGTACCACAAGGGACCCAAATAAACAACCAATACTCTTTTCAAAATAACCACAACAATATTTAACAACAACGGAATAAGGCCAAGTAATCATAGAAACAATAATGAACATAGAACAATTAAGCGAGGAATCAATTACCTTGGGAACGAGGAAGGGATCATGTTTAACAGACCAATTGGTGGTGCATAGATACTCGTCACCTCACCTATACACCACACACATGAATTTCACATAGCAAACACGTGGGGACTCCTAGTCCCTCAAGTCAAAGTTAGACCAAACACTTACCTCAAATTCGCAGGCCACTCACTGCTCAATTATAGCTTTTCCCTTTGAATTCACCCCCAATACACTCCAATCTAACCATAATTAACTTAATATCATTACTTAAGGCTAAAGGAACTAAATTTACTGAAAATTATAATTTTTTCTAAGTTTTCTCAAAAAAAGTAAAAACCCGACCCTGGGCCCGCTTGGTCTAAACTCGGGGTTCGGACCAAATTACGTTTATCTATTCACCCACGAACCCAAATATATAATTAGTTTCGAAATCCGACCTCAATTCGAGGTAAAGATTTGATTTTTAGTTTTTTGATTTAAAAGTGATGAAAAGCAATGAGTAATTGAAAGAGTAAAGTTTATAATTGATTACCTATGACTTGGGGATGATATTTGGTGAATAAATTCGTTCCTAGGGCTATGGGGTTCGAAAATTTGAAAAAGAAGAAGTCTGCCCGTTTTATATATATTTTTCTGCCAGCTATTCTGCCTCGTTTCTCATGCCATATGATCCCAAAACTTGATTTTTATGTTTCTAATAGATTCTTTGTGAAATTATAGTCAAGTTAGGCTTTTGAATCACTCAATTTGACCTTATAATGAAGGAGATATGTAGGTTTTAATATTTGCAAATAGTGCAGATTTTTAATACGCCGTCAGTGACAATTTCGTAATTAACCTGAAAAATCTGGCAACCTTTGTAAAATGACCATAAAATCCTCATACGATGTCCAAATTCGATGATTCTTTTTGATACGGGTCCGTAATTGCGATACATCTAATACTTCATTCAAAACAGAAATCGGAGCTCATTTCTTCAATATGATATCATTTATGCTTGAAGAAACAACGTCGAAGCATAAGAAAGAACGAGCACAACACAACCCAAACCTATTTGAAACTCACCCGAGCCCTCGGCGGTTCTAAACCAAATATGAACACAAGTCTAAAAGCATCATACGGACTTTCTCGTGCGATCAAATATGAATATAACATGTAAACTATGAATTAAACCTCAAAACTCATTATTTTTCTCAAGAACACTTAAAGTTCACTATTTATCAACCGAATGTCCGAATCACGTCAAACGAACTCCGTTTTTCATCAAATTTCACAGTCAAGGACAAAATATTATAACAAACCTGTATCGAGCTCCGGAACCACAATACAGGCCAGATACCAACTTTTTCAAACATAAATTCCTTTCTTTATTTCATTAATATTGCAGCAAAACAATTTCTTTCAAAAATTGATTTCTAAGGCGTGGGACCTCGGAATTCATTTTCGGGCATACGCTCGAGTCCCATAATTTACTGCGGACCTCCCGGGATCTTCGAAATATGGATCCGGGTTCGTTTACTCAAAATGTAGACCAAAGTCAATTTTAATAAAATTTTAACTCTAGAAATTACTATTTCTCATATTTTCACATAATAACTTTCCGGTTTCACGCCCGGACTGGGCATGCAAATTGAGGTATTTAAAATTAACCTTTTTAGGGATATTAAGCCTAGAACGGAGTCTAATTTCACAGAATGAACCCTTGGGTCATCACAATCTCCACCTCGAAAATAAACGTTCGTCCTCGAACAGACATAGAAAATTACCTGAATTGACGAACAAGTGTGGATCTCTACTTTGCATGTCCGAATCAGATTCCCAAGTAGTTGCCTCAATGGGCTGGCTTCTCCACTACATTCGAACTGAAGGATAGCTCTTAGATCTCAACTGACGAACCTGCCGGTCTAAAATGGCTACCGGCTCCTCCTCATAAGTCAAGTCTTTGTCCAATTGGACAGAGCTGAAATCTAACATGTGGGACAGGTCACCATGATATTTTCGGAGCATAGACGCATGGAATACCGGATGAACTACGGATAACCCTGGAGGCGACGCAAGTCTATAAGCTACCTCCCCCACTCTATCAAAATCTCAAATGGCCAGATGTACCTAGGGATCAACTTACCCTTCTTCCCAAATCTCATAACACCCTTCATGGGCGACACACGAAGCAATACTCTCTCTCCAACCATGAATGCCACATCACGAACCTTACGATCGACATAACTCTTTTTCCTAGACTGAGCTGCACGAAGTCTCTCCTGAATAATCTTGACCTTATCTAAGGCCTCCTGAACTAAGTCGGTACCCAACAACCGAGCCTCTCCCGGTTCAAACCATCCAACCGGCGATCTGCATCGTCTACCATATAATGCCTCATAATGAGCCATCTGAATGCTCGACTAATAGCTATTATTATAAGTAAACTCCGCTAACGGTAAGAAATGATCCCACGAACCTCCAAAGTCAATAACACAAGCACGGAGCATATCCTCCAATATCTGAATGGTACGCTCGGACTGCCCGTCAGTCTGAGGGTGAAATGTTGTGCTCAACTCCACTCGGGTGCCCAAATCACGCTGAATTTCCCTCCAAAAGTGCGAAGTAAACTGTGTACCCCGATCAGAAATGATATACGGCACGTCGTGAAGGTAAACAATCTCTTGAATATATATCTCTGCCAACCGCTCCGAAGTATAAGTACTTGCCACTGAAATGAAATGCGCTGATTTAGTCAGCCTATTCACAATAACCCAAACTGCGTCAAATTTCCTCTGAGTCTGTGGGAACCCAACAATAAAGTCCATAGTGATACGCTCCCACTTCTACTCAGGAATCTCTATCTGTTGTAGCAAACCACCAGGACTCTGATGTTCATACTTTACCTGCTGACAATTTATGCAACGAGCCATATACGCCACAATGTCCTTTTTCATCCTTCTCCACCAATAATACGGTCTCAAATCTTGGCACATTTTAGCTGCCCCTGGGTGAATAGAATACTTAGAACTGTGAGCCTCCTCAAGGATCAACTCACGAAGGTCATCAACATTAGACACACATAACCGACCCTGCATCCTCAAAACACCATCATCTCCAACTGTAACCTGCTTGACATCACCGTGCTGAACTATGTCCCTAAGGACCGCCAAATGTGGGTCATCATCCTGTCGCTCCCGAATACGCTCGAATAGGGAAGAAAGAGTGACTGTAGAAGCTAGAACACTGCTGGGGGAAATATCCAACCTCACAAACTGATTAGCCAACGTCTGAATGTCTGAAGCTAACGGTGTCTCACCAACTGAAATATACGCAAGGCTGCCTATACTCACCGCCTCTATTTTCTTAATGGTTGTTCATAGCCAATTACAAAATTATCAAACAGCTTCACGTTAGCAATAATGTCCTTTCAAACCTTCACAATACTGATAAGGAGATATGATTCATGAAGACCTCATAATTATATACCCGACTTAACGTGTCTCATTTAACGCCACACGGGCGACACATACCTCGTAGGTCAAAGCTCAATAAATATAACACGGATTTGGTAAACTATGCACAGTTAATTAATTAATTTATTTCTTTTATTTATTTATTTAATTATTATTAGTATTAATTCTATTATTATTTATTCATTTATTAATATTATTATCATTATTTTTTATACAGAAATTTGTTTAACCAAAGAATTAGATCCTTTGACCAAAGCTATTTTTAGGATGAACACGGGTTTTTGATAACCAAGACAAGACTGATTATTGTAAGTAATTAGATAAAGAAAAAATCAATGAGATGCACGAAAAGTAAAGTGTATTCAAATATTAGTTTGGATGTCCCTTACAGGTTATATTTTACTCCCTTATATAGGGAGTTTCCTAATATAACATCTTCCCTTTTCAGTGATTGAGCATTAATGACTAATTATGACCTTAATGTAATGTTACAATGAGTAACTGTAACTGTTGCGTGAATGTTGCGTAACATGTGGATCACTAATTGAAGATCTCTGAATCTGCCCTTTGTTCCGACCAGATACATTTTGACCGTGTCTCTTCATCTTCTCAATCAGGTTGAGACTTCCGTAGCTAATTAACACGTGGGTGTGATTTGTCGTGCCTCTTTGCCTCATACCTCTTCATAGAGTCCCGTCCAGCTGTCGTGTCTTCATTTCTCCACGTAGACTTCTGAGTCAAATTACACGTATGAAGCTCTTTTTTACCAATACAGATAGTCCCCCCACTTACCATATATTTATCGATTAATATTTGGTAAGTGGATACTCATTTATGGCGGGAATATTTTTCCGCCGCTTCACTCGAAACATTGCATCATTTTCTGAACGTAGGCGTCGCTTGTCACTTCCATTTAATGCTTATGCCACGTTGCATTTTCGGGTTGGTTCTGCAATTGTTCAGCGCATTTTAGGGCTTTTTGCGGCTGCATCAGTCACGAAGTGACATCTTCAATTATGGGTTTCACATCATTGTTTTTTCCCATTTTTGATGGTTGTCTTCAAGTATAAATACCCCTTTTCTTTTCTTTCACGAAAAACTTCTAACTTTCAAACTTTATTTGTAAAGAACTTTTTCCTTGTCTTTGTAGATATGTCTTCTTCAAAGCAATATAAGAGAGTCGTAAACATAGATGATTTAACTCCCTCTTCTGCTCCAACGCGGAGTAGGAGAGGCAGCAGGTTGAGGAGTTTAGGTTCTACTCCTTCAAGGGGTTCTTCCTCTTCTCAAATTACTTCCCCTCCTTCTTCTAGGTCTTTAACTTCTCCGAGGGCTAGGGCTTCTAGATCTTCGTCCAAAGGTAGAGAACGTCACGAACCTTTGCACGAACAGAGGGTCGATGAAATATTACCTTCGGAGTTCACCTTTGCTAGGGATAGTCAGGCCATTAGAGATTAGCTTTATTCATTTTCGTCTCTTGAAAGTGTTGACAAGTACCCTACCCAAAAGGTTTAATTCCTCTTATACGCATGGACTGTTATTGGAGTTCCGATTTTCCTATAATTATTCAAAAAAGTAATCAAATAATAACGTCTTATAATACGGGGCATTCTCTTGTTTATACCTATCCCTTTACATTAGGGTTCAAGCCTCCCATCGACCCAGTAATCATCGAGCTCTGTCAATTTTTCAAAATTTTCTTGGGACAAGTCGGTCTTCTTGTATGGCGAGTCATTGCATGTCTTAGATACTTGGCTACCTTAGCTTCTATCCCCTTTACCTTTCATCATCGTATTCATCTCCATTCCCCAATGTCGTTCCGTCAGGGAATTTTTCCCTGGCTGCTAGGATTAAAAGGGTGTTAGTGACTTTTGAAGATGATAAGGATCGAGGTTGGTTTCTTCGGTATATTGATGTTCCTACTGCTGGTTTAGTAGGTGAAGAGAATCTTCCCTTCCCTGAGAAGTGGAATCTTGCACGTGAGTACATTTTTGCTCACATTCTTTG
This sequence comes from Nicotiana knightiana, assembly GCA_005239525.1. Classification (NCBI taxonomy): domain Eukaryota; kingdom Viridiplantae; phylum Streptophyta; class Magnoliopsida; order Solanales; family Solanaceae; genus Nicotiana; species Nicotiana knightiana. Next base: position 49,092 of record ML368187.1, on the reverse strand, counting down.
TTTTTTGCTTTAGATATCTTATCAATACTATAACTATTTCTTCTTTTTGCAGCAATCATGGGAAGCGTCGAGAATGTCTCTGATTTCAGATATTGGGTAGAAATTTTTTTGTTAATCGCTCCATTAGAAGAATGTTCATGGAATTACCTCTCTGAGAGGTTTGGTTGGAGATTTAAGACTCATGGTAAGTGAAGTTTTTGTTTGTACTTGTGCCTTCCTTTGAGCATTATTTAACCCTTTCCTTTTGACAGGGTTTCCTGCTCGTGGAGTTTCTGCATCTGCGTCTGTTCCCAAGTTATTCCTGGATCAGGCCCAGGAGATCATTTAAGGCTGTTCTTCTTCGAAGAGGAAAACAGGTGGGTCAAGGACCTCGGAAGAAGAAGAGGAAGTAGAGGCTCTTTAATCTATAGGTCACGTAGAAGGAATGTGGTCTCAGACGAAGAGTCTACACCTGTTATTGATCCTTCCGTACCTGAAGTTGAATTTTCTTCCCTTGAGGATGCTTCTCCCTCTCCCGTGCGTGATTCTGTTGATCACTTATTCCGGGAAGGATTTGGTCCTGTTGCTGATGAAGCTCCCCTGGTTGTTTTCTCTCCTTCTCTTAGAGAACTCCCCTCCACTGTTCTAGCTATTTCTCCTGCCATCGTGTCTATTCATGCTCCTATTCTTGCTTTCTCTCCCGTGGATTTTTCGGCTCCTCAGACTTCCTTGCCTGCATCTGATCCTGCTTCCGCGCCTTCTATTTCAGAAGTAGGGTCTTCCAGCAGGGAGATGAGGTAGGTGATGATAGAAGTTCCGGCAGAGGGTAGCCTCTTTAAAAGTCTGGCCAGCCTGATGTGTGGTTGAAATCGTTGATAGGTCCGACAAAGAGAGCTAAGTTGGATAGCCACAGTTCCCTTACATGGGCTAATGAGATTATGTATACTTCTATAAATGTAGAATGTATTTTCTTTCATTCATTCTTGTAGGCGTACTTCTCATATCTAATTGATTTCCTTTTGTAGATCAATCTTATAGGCACGGAGCTTATGAAAAGGATTTCTCATACAGAGCAGGAAGTAAAGGAGTGGCATGCTGAAGCAGGTAACTGGAAAGAACAGTATGAAAGCTTAAGGCTCGACATGGAAACCGTAGAAGAATAAAAATGTACCTTGGAGCAGAAAGTAAGGGTCATGACGGCAGAGTTGGCCGTGGAGAAGGCATCCTCTGATCAGGCAGACAAGGATAAGAGCGTCCTAGAGTCCTCATTCGCGGAGCAGCTGTCTCGTGCCTCTGAAAAGGTCAGGAGTTTGAAGGCCTTAGTAGAAAAAAAAGAGGAGTATTCGGGCGAACTAGTGCAATCTCTTACTCTGACCCAGGAGGATCTCCGCAATTCTTTGGAGAAAGTTCAATTCCTGGAAAGGTCTTTCGCTCCTTTAAGGGCCTCTAATGATGCTGTTGTGATTGAGAGGGATGAACTAAGAGCTGAAGTTATGCTATGGGAGAAGGATTACGAAGCTCTAGAAGATAGGTCGATGTTAGTTGGGCGTATATGAACTCTCGCCTCGAAACATTGACTGAAATGAGTCGAGAGGGTTTCGAACTTAATGCTGAAATTGCAAAAATCAAGGAGTCCATTAAGAAGGCTTAACAAGGTCAGAATCTCTCTTCACCTGAAGGTGAGGCTCCTGCTGCTCAAGTCTCTTTGTCCCAAGCCGCTCCTGCTCCTTCTGCCAGTGAAGTCAACCCCCCTCCTGATGAAGTTTAAGAAGTTGGTTCCTCCCCCTTTTTTTCTTTGTCTCAATTGGTGGTTACCCCCAGTCCCATCGAGGGTAAATTTGGATCTCTTAAAGTCCCCAAATGACAACTTAGGGGCACCTTAATGTATAAAAAACTCTATACGGCTAAGTATAAGTTAATACTTAGTTTTTACTTAGCCGTTTTAATATATTAATGCAATTATGACTTTTGTTTTCCGTTGAGTTTCTGTTTCACTCTTTAAGTCTTTTGCATGCTTTATTTTTTGAGGTTTTAGTTTTACCTCTAAGTTTTGCATATAGAATGCTTTAGATTACTCGCACCTTTTTGTAATAGGCACGGTGTCATATTAAATGTGTGCCTTTTTGTAGTAGGCATAATTTATGAAAAGGGCCCTTTTTGATCGACACTTAATGAAGAAGACGTCTCAACTTCATAATGGTGTAATAATGCAATAGAGTGATAGGAATTTTTCACATGTTTAAGAATGTTTCTGATGAAAGTTTTTGTTTGAACTTCCACAACATTTTACATGTGTTTGATTATCATCTAAAACTCATGTTCCACAACACTTGACTTGTTGGGTAGATGGATCTTCAGGCTCGAGCTTTGACTTTTTGATAGTCTTTTCTGCTTCGTCTTTGCCTTCCATACTGTATAGTCCCCCAAGTGTTTGAGCTTTGAAGAATGAAATCTCGAGCACTTGACTATTCCTTCCTTGTGGTCCTTTTCCTGAAAAGGAAAAACAAACGGGACACGAAGGTACATTGTTTTTAGATGATGACTGCTTAACCCTTTAAAACGTCCATCAGAAAGTGTAACCCTAGACCGGAAATTCAGTTACTTCCTCGCGTCTTTGCAGGTCTAATATCATCATCTGGTGATGGGTTAGCTTTATGCCTATCATCTAAAAAGGTTAATAAAATTTTAAATGTTCAAAATAAAATCAAACGTGTGATACCTGACCGGGGGTACTTCTTTTCCTTAGAAGTAGTACTTCTTCAAGTGGATGACATTCCAACTTGTTGGTAGGATTCTGCCGTCCATAGCTTCCAGCTCGTAGGCGCCCTTCCCAGCTATGCCTCGAACTTTGTAGGGTCCTTCCCAGTTTGGAATTAGCTTTCTTGCGCCTGCTTCTTTAGAATTTTTTGAGGACGAAGTCCCTTATCTTGAAGTATCTGAGATGAGCTTTACGGTTGTAATAACGCTCTATGATTTGTTTTTGAGCTGCCATCCGTATTAGTTCTGCTTCTCTCCGTGGTTCGAGCAGGTCCATATTGGTCCTCAATTCGTCGTCGTTTGCTCCCTCCGTGGCTGTTGTAAACCTTAGGCTTGGTTCGCCAATCTCCAGAGGTACTAAGGCTTCTGATCCATAGACAAGTGCGAACGGAGTTTCTCCCGTGACTATTTTTTGAAGTTTTTCTGTATGCCCATAGTACCGCTGGTAACTCATCAGGCTAGTTTCCTTTGTCTTTATCTAGCCACTTCTTTAGATTGTTGATGATGGCTTTATTGGTTGACTTAGCTTGACCATTAGCCACGGGGTGGTATGGCGTTGAAGTGATCCGTTTGATTTGCTAGCTTTCAAAGAATTCTGTAATTTGCGAGCCTATGAATTGCGGGCCATTATCACACACGATCTCCTTTGGTATCCCAAAGAGGCATATTATGTTTCGCCATAAGAAGCTTTTAACTTCCTTTTCTCGCACCTGTTTGAATGCTTCTGCCTCTACCCATTTTGTAAAATAGTCGGTTAGCACGAGCAAAAACCGTACTTGTCCTTTAGCTATGGGAAAGCGGTCCCACTATGTCCATACCCCATTTCATGAAGGGCCATGGGGATATTATTGGATGCAATAATTCCGCTGGTCGATGCATGTTATTGGCAAACATTTGGCATCTCTCGCATTTGGAGACAAAGTTCTCGGCCTCTTCTTCCATCTTAGGCCAATAGTATCCAACTCTGATTAGGGTTTTTACCAAGGATCTCGGCCCTGAGTGATTTCCACAGTGTCCTTCATGGACTTCTTTCATCTCAAACTCCGTTTGGTTAGGTCCGAGGCATTTTGCTAGGGGCCCTCCGAACATCTTGCGATATAATGAGTTGCGAATGAGGCAGTACCATGCAACTTTGTGGCGAAGTTCTTGAGCTGTTTTCTTGTCTTCAGGTACGGTGCCATTCTGCAAAAGCTTTAAGATTTCGTTTCTCCAATCCCAGGTTAAATTGTTGAAAGTTACCTCATTTCTGTCCTGGTCGGTCGCTGAATGGAATAGATGAACGACAATTGCATTGTCTTTGCTTGTTACTTCCGTGACTGCTGCGAGGTTAGCTAATGCATCTACTGCTACATTTTCCTCTCTAGGTATTTGTATTACCTTCCATGTTTTGAATTGTCTCACGAGCTCTCGTGCCTTTTCCATATATTGTTGCATCCGAGTCTCTCGAGCGATATAAGTCCCATGCATCTGATTTACTACCAGTTGGGAGTCGCTTTTGATTATGATTTGCTCGATTGAAAGCTCTCGTGCAAGTTCTAGTCCTGCAATGACAGCTTCGTACTCTGCTTTATTGTTAGTTATAGGATAACATTTGATAGCCTGTCATGTCTTTTCACCCATGGGTGATATTAAGACTATTCGTAAGCCGACACCTTTTATATTGGAAGAACCATCGGTAAATAGGGTCCATAGACCCGGATTAGCACCGTTGAAGAGTTGTAACTCTTTTTCCACTTCAGGGATAATGCNCACTTCAGGGACAATGCTATTACTAAAGTCAGCGACAAAATCAGCTAAGATCTGAGACTTGATTGCAGTCCTAGGCTGATATATTATTTCATGCTCACTTAATTCTATGGCCCACTTGGCTAATCTTCCTGATAGTTCTTGTTTATGCAGTATGTTTCTTAATGGATACGAGGTCACAACTGTGACTGGATGACATTGAAAGTATGGCCTTAATTTTCTAGATGCCATGATTAGAGCTAAGGCTAACTTTCTAGATGTGGATATCTAGTTTCAGCATCTAGTAATGTCTTGATTACATAATAAATAGGAGATTGTTTACCTTTATTCTCCCTTACCAATACTGCACTTACAGCAATTTCCGAGACGGCAAGGTAGACGTACAACCTCTCCCCCTCCTTTGGCTTTGAAAACAACAGAGGTTTTGATAGATAAGCCTTTGGGTCTTTGAGTGCCTGTTGACATTCTTCAGTCCATTCGAACCGAATTTGCTTTTTGAGAACTGCAAAGAATTTAAAACCTTTCTTGGAAGATGTGGAAATAAATCTTCCTAAGGCTGCAATTCTTCCCGTTAGTCTTTGAACTTCTTTTTTGTTTATAAGTACATTAGGTATTTCTTCTATAACTTTAATTTAATCAGGATTTACCTCTATTCCCCTGTTTGATACAAGGAAATCCAAAAATTTACTTGATTCTATGCCAAAAGAGCATTTTTCTGGATTTAGCTTCATATTATACCTACGTAAAATGTCAAAGGTAATAGAGAGGTGCTGGAAATGGTCTACCTCCCGTGTTGATTTTACCAGCATGTCATCGATGTAAACTTCCATCGTTTTTCCCAGATGTTCCTGGAACATCTTGGTCACTAGCCTTTGATAGGTGACTCCAGCGTTTTTTAAGCCAAAAGGCATGACTTTATAACAATAAGTCCCCATGTTTGTAATAAAGGAGGTTTTTTCCTCGTCTGGGGGATCCATTTTAATCTGATTATAACCAGAATACGCATCTAGAAAGCTTAACAATTCACGATCTGTGGTGGCATCAATCATTTGATCTATATGTGGTAATGGGAATGAATATTTGGGGCATGCTTTATTAAAGTCAGTCTAATCTACGCATACTCTCTATTTTCCATTCTTTTAGGTACTACCACAGTGTTAGCTAGTCAGTTAGGGTACGTTACCTCTCGTATCGAACCAATTTTCAAGAGTTTATGTACCTCTTCATCAATCACTTAGTTCTTGAATGGTCCTTGCTTTCTTTTCTTCTGCTTAACAGGTATGAAGGATGGATCTTCATTTAGTTTATGAGTCATCACTTCTAGTGGGAGACATGTCATATCTGAGTGGGACCACACAAAGCAATCTGCATTAGCCTTTAAATAATCAATTAACTTACCTCTTCGACCGGAGCTCAGCCTCGTGCCTATATACACTTTCTGTTCAGGTTTTTGTTCTAACAATGGAACAGATTTGAGCTCTTCCATAGTTGTTTTGATGTGCTCGTCTTCCTCCGGTTCATTAATGACGTCCGATCTGGAATCTACATCCGCGTGGTCCAATGCATCTTCCGTGCTGACTTGATTCACCTTCTCGTGAGTATCTTCTTTCATACCTGTTTCAACAATAATACCTTCCATACCTATTTGGGTAGTAATTTCTTCCATGCATGTTTGGGCAGTGTTACCTGCTTGGGAGATTCCCTTATCTTTTGATTCTTCAACCTCTACTTTTTTGTTATAGTGTACCACGAAATTTATATTTCTCGCGGTTTGCTGATCGCCTCTAATTTACTGAATCCCCCATTCGGAGGGGAATTTAATTACCTGATGCAAGGTGGATGGTATTTCTTTCATGTCAAGGATCCATGGTCTTCCCATGATTACGTTATAAGCCATGTCAGTATCGATGACTTGGAACCTGGTATTTTTGATTACTCCCTCAACATAAGTGCTAAGTTCAATTTTCCCTTTTGTTATAACCGTAGAGTTATCAAACCCCGATTTAGCTCGTGCCTTTGGGATTACTTGATTCCCCAATAGCATTTCTTCCACGACTCTTAGCAAAATGATATTGACTGAACTACCTGGATCAATCAACACTCTTTTTACGTTAGTGTCATGAATAAGTAAGGATATTACCAGAGCATCATTGTGAGGAAGCATTAAGCCGCCGATATCTGCATCATCGAAGGTTATATCCTCTCTTTATAGATTTTCACGAACCCGCTTTTCGTGTGTAATTGTGAACTTCGTGGCTGCTTTGCAGACCACTCCGTTTACTTCTTCACCTCCGTGTATCACGTTGACGGTTCGTTTTGGAGATGGAGGTTTTGAGGGCTCCTGCCTGTTCTTCATGTATGCATGTTTACCTTTTTCACTAAACAATTCTATTAAATAGCCATGTTTCAATAATTGTTCTACCTCACCTTGCAAAAATCTACAATCTGCAAATCTGTGTCCATGATCATTATGGAATTCACACCAGAGATATGGGTTCCTCTTATTCGGGTTCGACCTTATTTCTTTGGGCCATCGAACCTTATCACCCATATTTCTTAATACTGAAATTACTTTGGAGGTACTTACATTGAAGGTGTGATCCACAATTCGTGCATTACCTCTAGGTCGTTCATCTCAATCCTTTCTGGATCTAGATGAGGACGAGCCCACATCTCTGCTTGGTGGTCTATAATCTAACCTGGTGTTTTCGAACCTGGGACGAGTTTCACGTCCCGATGGTCCCAAGTAAGGATCGTACCTATTTTTACCTGAACTCCTGTTTGATTCGGTACGTCTGGATCTGGTATGATCTTCATCTTTCGAACGAGCAATGGTATCTTCTTCTATTCGAAGTTTACTACTGTACCTGTTATAAACATCGTTCCACGTTGTAGCTGGGAATTGTCCCAATCTTTCCTTGAGTCTTCTCGTGGCTTCTGAGCTTTTGTCATTTAGATTACTTGAAAATGCCATGGTCGCCCAATTATCAGGAACCCTTGGTAGTTGCATTCTTTCTAGTTTAAACCCGTCTACAAATTCACGAAGTAGTTCCGTGTCTCCTTGATTTATTTTAAAGATGTCCTCCATCCTTTTCTCAACTTTTTGCGCACCGGAGTGTGCCTTTATGAAAGAATCTGCAAGCTCAGAAAAAGAATCAATAGAGTTTTCAGGGAGAAGAGAATAACATGTTAGCGCCCCTTTGGTAAGTGTTTCTCCAAACTTTTTAACTAGAACCGACTCAATTTCTTATTTTGTTAAGTCGTTTCCCTTCACTTCGGTGGTAAAAGCAGTCACATGGTCGCGTGGGTCGGTTGTCCCATCATACTTAGGAACGTCAGGCATTTTAAACTTCTTAGAAATAGGTACGGGTGCTGCGCTTGGTTTCCAAGGTTGTTGAGAATATCTATCAACGTCAATGCCTTTGATAACATGTGGTACTCCAGGAATTTGTTCGATTCGATCATTTTGTTCCTTCACCTGTTTCTGCAAAGTTAGTAATTGTTGCGTTAATGTTGTGTAATGTGTGGATCACTAATTGAAGATCTCTGAATCTGCCCTTTGTTCCGCCCAGATACATTTTGACTGTGTCTCTTCATCTTCTCAATCAGGTTGAGACTTCCGTAGCTAATTAACCCGTGGGTGTGATTTGCCTCTTTGCCTCATACCTCTTCATAGAGTCCCGTCCAGCTGTCGTGTCTTCATTGCTTCACATAGACTGCTGAGTCATTAAGATTTATTACACGTGTGAAGCTCTTTTTTACCAATACAAAATTGTTGAATCAGCCTAACAGGCATGACTCCCTACCAGTACTATAACAAAATTTTAATTCACAAGAGAGAATTTAAACACAAGAATTTCCATCACCAGGACCTCGTCCTTACATAACTTCCACCGTGGCTCGTAGCCCGATTTAAACATCTCAAATCATATTAAAATGCGAGGATCTCGTCCTCAATTCTGAATCACAAACAACATGCGTATCGTGACAATAGAAATATTCATTTCCTTCCTTTAAATATTTTCCGTTAAACAAAATTACAATATGTAATGATAGACACAACTATCTCCATAGAATCTCTCAATAAAAGTATTCACATAAGTAGCTTTTTGAGTTACGAAGCTCACTCGAGAGTAGAGCATATTAGAAGAATTTTATTAGTTATGCATAACCGTATTAAGTTCAGGAAATCATCACTTTATACTAATTAGAGATTCTTCTTGCAATGACACCATTTAATGTAACGACCTCAGCCATACCATGGAAAATATATCATCATGCTGGGTCTCTACCTCTAGGAATCTAACCTCCACTTTTGAAATTCCGACCCATTTTTCCCTAGATGGTCATGTAGTTGAGTTGTAACTGCAATGGGGCACGTAGCCTGAGTGCACTGATGAATTATGACTCTCCCAAATCTAGAACAGTTCCTACCACTAGCCGAAATAAAGTATTATCTTTCCCTGAGTCGCACGAAATTTTTACAATCATAATTGAGTCCTTTAATGAGTCTGGGGACTCGCCCTCTGGCTATATGAACTGACGTAGGAGTATGACAAGCTAACTTATCAAACCTGATGGCATATCCTGACACCATCATGGTGACCTGACGCAACCGTTCAGACTCTATGCGCCACGTATTATGGAGAGTCCGAGAAGCAAATCTTTCAAAAGCATTTAGGAGAACTGAGTCAAGTAATTGATGCTGCATTGGCTGGTCATCCTCTTCGTAGGCTTGTCGCAAACACCGGCGGCCAATTTCTTATTTTACTATGTTAACTCAACACTGCTGAGCTACCCCCTTTATTCATATACTTTTTCATCATTTTTTTGGGGTAACTCTCATCTCTATTGATGCACAATGATCCCAAAAGTAGAGCTCTATACAGATAAACCTTGGCACGAACCATATAGTCTAGAAGCTTGTCAACCACTGTACTCCCTCTGGAGCACCCCAAAATCCTCAACCGTGACTTCCACGCTGAGTAAACCTTCTGTATATTTAAAGTTTGTTATATAACTCCTTTGGTACGGAGGTATAAGGTTATTAAGGTGGCAGACATTTTGCAAGTCCCAACTTTATCTCTTGCAAAATCTCAGGCCTTAAACATTCTAGGACAAAATCGATATAACACATGACCCTGCAGTCTATTCCTTAACAGTGGACTTCCCCACTTGGCACGAATCCATAGGTCACAATGTCTGATAATTCACAATGATAAACTTCACAGCTCATATAAATCAACTCCGTTGCTTTCACCTATTCCCTTGTTATGCCATACTGGAGTAGCTATAAATCCTTCTGGGATATGGACTAGTCCAACATGTACCGACTGAGCTAGAACCTCCACGTCCAGATCCATTTGAGACTTTACAATAGGTGTTGATGTTCGAGCTTTAGACTGAGCTCCGCTTCTGTTTCTTCCCCTAATTGTAGCTGTCATTGGGGCTTCACCTCTTGTCCGGTTGTAAACGCTTTGCGTGTTGTCGAGATTTGTGAGAGGACAAGAATAGGCATGTTCAATCATCAATGGTAGAATAAATTCGCACGATGGAGTAGAATAGAAGTGAAATTGTTCCTAACTTCATAGCCTCTAAGAGATAAGTGCAGACGTCTCCGTACCGATCCTTTAGACTCTACCAAGTTTGTTCGTGAATTGTGAGACCTAAGCAGCTTAGTGCTCTGATACCAACTTGTCACGACCCAAATTCCCAACCTTAGGGATCGTGATGGCGCCTAACACCACACTTGCTAGGAAAGCCAATATTAGAATTCGAGTAGCTAATTTCCTTTGAATTTTCTTAAGCATCAATAAATAAATTTAAAGTAAACTTAATTTAAATGATATCCAAAGATAAAATAATAAACAATTGAATAAAAACGAACCACGAACTAATCATAAATTAGATCTAGAACTACCCCAGAGTCTGGTGTCACAATTCACGAACTACTAAAGAATACTACAAACATTGGGTTGAAAGAAATAGTGTAACTGTTCTGAATATACTAAAACAGTTTTATAAAAATAGGAGAAGACTCCCGGGGTCTGCGAACGCCGGCAAATATACCTCGTGTCTTCGAATAAATAGATGGTTGCTCTAAAAATCTCTACTGCTGGCTAGTACCTGGATCTGCACAAAAGAGTGCAGAGTGTAGTATCAGTACAACCGACCCCATGTACTGAGTAAGTGCCGAGCCTAACCTCGACGAAGTAGTGACGAGGCTACGGCGGGGCATTAACAACATATAACCTGTGACAATAATATATACAATAACACAATAAAACAATTCTACACGAACAAGAAAAATATAACTGAGACAATAAATATAAAGCAAGAAGGAAATCTAAACAAATAATTAAGTACTGCAACAACAATGAAATAACTCAGCCGCCTTTTCCAGGCCTCAGCTATAACCAACTCTCAAATAATTTCCAAGTTTCCAAACTTTAACTTTAAATAAAAGTAGTGCCAAAATATGAAAAATAGTAATATAAAATAGTAAGTTTTCAAATCTTTGTTTTTCTTTGAAAATCAGTAAAAATATAAATGTCCTCCCTTATCGCTCTTTGTTGCGGCGTGCAACCCACTCCTACCTGTCCACCCTTATTGCTCCTCGCTAAATATATCACCCTTATTACTCCTGTTGCGGCGTGCAACCCGATCCTACCTGTCCACCCTTATCACTCCTTGTTGAGGCGTGCAACCCGCTCCCACCAGACATATCATATTAATTTATTCATAATTTCTCAATTCAAGTCAAAGCCTTTCACAATATTTATGTCTCGGCAATTGTAAACAGAACAAGTTTCACTTTAAACAACAGTAAAAGTAGAATATGAAATAATGACAATAAAACAATGAGTGTTCCAGCCTTTATTTTATGAATAATAAAACATGCATATTCTTCCTTATCATTGTCTTGTTGCGGCGTGCAACCCGATCCCACCTATTCACAATATCACAATCAATTTGTTCACCCGTATCACAATCAATTATCCACCCTTACCACAGCCCCCTTATCACAATCAATTTTATTTATTCATCAAAAACTTTCACAGTTCAGGCCAAGCCTTTCACAACACCTTTATTTCAACAATTGCAGAGAGAAAACAGTATAGCCCGTAAGCTTCAACCAATATCATTTTACAATAAAATCAACCAGAATATATGTAAACACTGTAACGCTGTCAACCCAGCTCAATCTTTATGTACTATGATAGAATCAAGAGAACAACCAACACTTTTAACACACTTGCAACAACAATTGGCAATAATCGATTGAAATCAAATAGCCACGTAAACCTCAATAGTCCTAAGACAGTTAAACTGCGATTCTCATAACTTCCTCAATATTATAAAAAATGAAAGCAACATGAACATAAATATATATGTGCCTCGTAGAAACAATGCCAAACTACTCAACCGTTTTGTACCACAAGGGAACCGAATAAACAACCAATACTCTTTCTAAAATAACCACAACAATATATAACAACAACGGAATAAGACCAAGTAATCGTAGAAACAATAATGAACATAGAACAATTAAGCCAGGAATCAATTACCTTGGGAACGAGGAAGGGATCATGTTTAACAGACCATTTGGTGGTGCATAGATACTCGTCATCTCGCCTATACACCATGCACATGCATTTCACATAGCAAACAAGTGGAGACTCCTATTCCTTCAAGTCAAGTTAGACCAAACACTTACTTCAAATTCGCAAGCCACTCACTGCTCAATTATAACTTTTCCCTTTGAATTCACCTCCAGTACACTCCAATCTAACCATAGTTAAATTAATATCATTAATTAATGCTAAAGGAACTAAATTTACTGAAAAATATAAATTTTCCTAATTTTTCTAAAAAAAAAGTAAAAACCCGACCCCGGGCCCGCTTGGTCTAAACTCAGGGTTCAGGCCAAATTATGTTTATCCATTCACCCACGAACCCAAATATACAATTAATTTCGAAATCCGACCTCAATTCGAGGTAAAGATTCGATTTTTACAAAATTCCCTAATTCTACCCAAACCCTCAATTTTTACCATGAAAGTTCTTAGTTTTTTTGATTTAAAAATGATGAAAAACAATGAGTAATTGAAAGAGTAACGTTTAGAATTGATTACCTATGACTTGGGGATGATATTTGGTGAAGAAATTCGTTCCTAGGGCTGTGGGGTTCGAAAATTTAAAGAAGAAGAAGTCTGCCCATTTTATATATATTTTTCTGTCAGCTATTCTGTCTCGTTTCTCGTGCCATACGATCCCAAAACTCGATTTTTATGTCTCTAATAGATTCTTTGTAAAATTCTAGTCAAGTTAATATTTTGAATCACTAAATTTGACCTTATAATGAATGAGATATGTAGGTTTTAATAGTTGCAAATAGTGCAGATTTTTAATACGCCGTCAGTGGCAATTTCGTAATTAACCTGAAAATCTGGCAACCTTAGTAAAATGACCACAAAATCCTCATACGATATCCAAATTCGATGATTCTTTTTGCTACGAGTTCGTAATTATGATACGGATATAATAATTCATTCAAAATAGAAATCGGAGCTCATTTGTTCAATATGATATCATTTATGCTTGAAGAAACTACGTCGAAGCATAAGAAAGAACGAGCACAACACAACCCAAGCCTATTTGAAACTCACCCGAGCCCTCGGGGATCTAAAACACACATGCAAGCAAGTCTAAAAGCATCATATGGACTTGATCGTGCGATCAAATCATGAAAATAACATGTAAAACAATGAATTAAACCTCAAAACTTATTATTTTTCCCAAGAATACTTAAAGTTTACTATTTATCAACCGGATGTCCGAATCACGTCAAACGAACTCCGTTTTTCACCAAATTTCACAGGCAAGGCCTAAATATCATAACAAACCTGTATCGAGCTCTGGAACCACAATACGGGCCCGATACCAATGGTATCAAATATAAATTCCTTTCTTTATTTCAGCAAAACAATTTCTTTCAAAAATTGATTTTTAAGGCGTGGGACCTCGGAATTCATTTTCGGGCATACGTCCGAGTCCTATATTTTACTGCGGACCTCCTGGGATTGTCGGAACACGGATCCGGGTTCGGTTACTCAAAATATTGACCAAAGTCAATTTTAATAAAATTTTAACTCTAGAAATTACTATTTCTCATGTTTTCACATAAAATCACGTCTGGACTGAGCACATAAATCGAGATATTTAAAATTAACTTTTTTAGGGTTATTAAGCCTAGAATGGAATCTAAGTTTACAGAATGACCCCTTGGGTCATCACAAAAAAGTTTCCACCATATTGTCTTGGCACTTAACGGTGTGCTATATATAGGATCTGAAAGTTCGATTCAAGTCCACCAATGAGGTCTACTGTATTTATATTTTTCCCTTTGCGTAGGCACAATTTACACTGTTGTATTCTTTCTTTTTTGGTCATTTGTACTGTTATATCATGTGTTAACATGAAAATTCTATCTTGATTGAGCTTATATGTATGTTTCCTCTTTTCATGGATTCATTTCGTTATTGGCAAAAGTATGCCTCCATTTTTCTTGAAAAGTTTATACTTTTGAGTCCCGTAATTTCTTCTTTTACTGGTTGCTAGATTTTGGTAGTTCGTGTTATCTCATCAGCATTGTGGGCGTGGTACACTCGATGGTATCTACCTTAACGTTGAATACTTTTCTTCAAGGTAATTAGATTCACTCTCTAAGTTCATAAACTTTTCCTACTCCTATTTGTTTTAATTTCTTTATATGTGCAAAGTTCATAATTACTTTTTTACACAATATGATTCTGAAAGCTATTTGGAAATTCAATGATTTGAAATAGAGGCAAAACCTAGCTCCTTAACAAGAAATGATAGCATTTGTTGTGGAATTGAACACAAACTATAGAAGAGGACATTTAATTTCTTTCAATGGTTTAGATGGATTTCATTTTTTACTATAGCTATTGATAATATAATTTGAACTTTTGCTGAAAGACGTTGAAGTTTTCATTTTTAAATAGGAGAGTGAGTGATCTTATGGTGTGAAGATAATAATATTGACTTGGAGGAAATCTCGAGCTGTGTTTTGTTGTTAAGTTAATTTCAACTCGAGAAATCAAAAGAAGTTAAACATGTATTAGCTTTACCCAATTGCTTTACTTATTTAGGCTCTCTAATCTTTTGTTTAGCAAAGATTAGTAAATCTTTACCATATGTAAATATTCCTGTAATTTAGTATTTTACATAGGAGGAATGAAGAATAGTCGATCATATTTCTATGGCAATCAAGAAAATAAAGAAATTACTTGTGTGGAAGGAAAATTTCTTTTGTTTTATTTCTTAACTTTTATTCTTATTGTTGTCTGTTTTGTTTGGATTCATAGGGATATTATTATTGTCTGTTGGACTGCTCCACTTGGTAATTGCTTTAGCGTCCAACTAAAAAATTGTTGCATGTGATGGAAGATTATTCATATTGTCTTTCACCAACCCCAAAATTTATATGTATGTTTGATGAGTTGTATTTTGTTTTGATGTTTTAACAAATTTTTATGTGAAGGATCAATTTGAGGACTTAATGTATACAACATCACAAGCTATCTATGCCTCCAGGAATTCCGGGTCATACAGGCTGAATGAGGACGGACCATCTAAGGGACCTGATCCCTTAGCAGACTCACAAAATATAGTACAGGCCAACTTGACAGCTGTAAAAAGTTGTGACAGAAAAGGTGACTGTCTGCTACTGTTCACGCTACAGTGTAGCAACAGTGCAGTAGTCACTTCCTAGTGGTTGAGCCGTGTACCTTCAAGATTTTGAACATCCTTCTTGGAATGTGCAATGTTTGGTAATATCTTGAAGCAAGAAGAACAACATACTCACTTGAGCAATTACTAAGAATATTCAAGCATTAAGTGCTCTCAAGCATTAAAGACTCAAGGGCTTCAAGAGCAAGAAGACAACTCCACTAAGACCTCACACGTGGTTATCAAGTAATGTTAATGTCCTTAGTTGAGTTGTAATCTTGTATCTTGTTTTTCATTGTATCCTACTAAGCTTTGTAGAAGCAACTAATTAGGAACCTTTTAATCTTTCATCTTCCAAACTTGTGTGTGACTAAAGCTAGTCATGAGTCAGAGTCTTTGTAACTAAGTTGTGACAAAGTGGCTTGTATTACAAGCTAGAGTATTGAAGTCTTTGTAAGAAAGTCATTATAAAGTGGCTTGTAATAGTTTAGATTACAAGTTAGTAAAGTTGAAATCCTACAAGTGTAGGTCGTGGTTTTTTTCCCCTTGAGTGGATTTTTCCACGTAAAAATACTTTGTCTCTTTACTCGTTTTTATAGCACGTAGTTCTGCGGGAACTAGTAAAGGACCTGGTCACTCTACTGGTTGGTGGACGCTAAGAAACCTTCAATTGGTATCAGAGCCAGTTCTTTCTGAAAGGTTAACACCTAGAAAGGATCTCTAATGGCTGCTCCACCCAATTTTGAAGAAGGACAATCAACCTATAGACCCCAAGATTCAACAGCCAATACTATGGTTGGTGGAAAACGAGAATGCATGACTTTATCATGGCTGAAGACTCGGAGCTCTGGGACATCATTTGTGATGGCCCTCATGTGCCATTAAAAAAGCTTGGAGAAGCAGGTCCTCTAATACCAAAAACCAGAAAGGAATACAATGAGGCAGAACGAAAGGCTATGGAAAAGAATTTTCGCGCAAAGAAAATTCTCTTTGTGGCATCGGACCTGATGAATACAATAAGATCTCTGCTTGTCAGTCAGCTAAGGAGATCTGAGATGCCTTGCAGATGGCACATGAAGGAGCAACACAAGTAAAGCAGTCCAAGATAGACATGCTCATTACAGAATATGAACTGTTCAAGATGAGGGAAAATGAGTCCATACAGGACATGTATACCAGGTTTACCTCTATCATCACTGAACTTCATTCTCTAGGTGAAGTTATTCCCAGAAACAAACTCGTGCGAAAGATCTTAAGTGTTCTGCCGAGTTCTTGGGAAAGTAAGGTAAATGCTATCACGGAAGCAAAAGATCTACAGACCTTAACAATGGATGAGTTGATAGGAAATTTGAGGACATATGAGATGAAAAAGAAGAAAGACACTGAAAGAAGAGAGCCGAAGAAGGAGAAGAACTTGGTTCTTCAGGCAGAAAAACTTGAGTCAAGTGAAGAAGATCATGACATGGCCTATCTCACTAAGAGATTCCAAAAAATGGTGCGAAGGAACGGTGGGATACCTAGAAGAGGCATCTCAAGCAAGCCTAGGAATCATGATTTAGGTCATAAATGTGTCAAACCTGGACACTTCATAAAAGACTGCCCGCTCTTGAAATAGGACAGCGACAAATACAACACGGACAAGGTTGCAAAGAGGAACCAGGTTCCAGAAAAGAGATTCAGTAGAAAAAGCGCAGCTGGCAATGTTGTGAGACAAGCTCTTGCTGCTTGGGGAGACTCATCCAGTGAATCAGAAGAGGAACCTGAAGCGGAAAACAGCTCCATGATGGCATTTGAGAACAAGGCTAAGGAGTATGACTCGTTGTTTGCTCTTATGGCTCAATCTGATGATGAAGAAGAAGAAGATGACACAGATGAGGTAAATTTCAGGGATGTTCAGAGAAATCTGAAATCCTATTCTCCTTAAAAATTAATGTCATTGTCAAATGTTCTCATTGATACCTATTATAGCTTAGTGGAAGATAAATACTCATTGACCCTAAAACTAGGAGAAGTAGAACAGACCAGAGATGACCTAGTTGTATGTGTGGTTGCCTTGAAAGAAACTGTAGAAAACCTTGAAAAAGAGAATGAGACTCTAAGGTGCAAAATCAACTGTGTTGAGAATGAAAGAGATGACCTAATGGTAGTAGTTGTGTATTTTAAGGACACCATAAAAGATCTTGAAGAGAAAAATAAATGAGAGAGATGATTTAACTGTAGTAGTGGCAGATTTGAAAGAAACAGTAGAGAATCTAAGCAGTGAAAAGATGTGCTTGAACATGAGAATAGATACTGTTAAGCAAGAAAGAAATGATCTTCTAGTAGTAATCACAGACTTAGAAGAAACTATTCAGGGACTAAGACTAGAACCCGGTTCATCAAGTGCAGATAAAGGGAAGGAAATAGCTAGTGAAAAATATGTCAAGCTTGAAAAAGAATTGAATGAGGTTAAAAATAGTCTGTGCAGTGAGGTTGAGAAAAACAAGGAGTTGCAAGCAGAAGTGAGCAAACTAACATCTGGTCTTAAGAAATCGTTGAATTGGACTTGGTCCACAGATGCTGTCACTGCTATGTACTTTAACAACTCTGGGAACAAGCAGGGGATCGGGTTTCAAAAGGAGAAAACTCCCTACAACCCTCACAACAAGTATGTTACAATCCCTGAAAATTGACTTTGTATCCATTGTGGGAACAATGGACACTACAAGGAAAGTTGTCCAGTCAGGGACCAATCAGTCCAGAAAAATGAAATGTTTGCAGGCAGGAGAAAGCCTGATCAAGGACCAGGTCCCAGCAAAAAACACAAAATCCTGCCAGCATGGACTAGAAAAGTTCTCATTCACCCATTTCCAAATTACAAGGGACCCAAACTTGTTTGGGATCCTAAATCTGACCATTGATTTGTGTGTGCAGGGATTAGTGAGGGAAAACGGGCTACAGTGGATTATGGACAGTGGATGCTCAAAGCATATAACTGGAAATACCATGGATTTTCTCTCATTGAAGGCCCTGCAAGGAGGGGATGTGTCCTTTGGAAATGGGAAGAAGGGGTACATCCTAGGCGTAAGAAGAGTTGGAATATCTCTGGAACACTCAATTGAAAATGTTTACTATGTGGATGGCTTGAAATATAGCCTCTTGAGTGTTTCACAAATTTGTGATAAAGGAAACAAGGTGGAATTCTTGTCAAAAACATGCACAGTTGCTAGTTTAGTAACTGGAGAGGTGGTGTTGATAGCCAAGAGATACAAAAACATCTACGTTGCTGATTTCAAATCTCTGGAAGCAGGTGAGGTGAATTGCCTAAAGGCAGTTGAAGATGATGCTGAGTTTTGGCACAGAAGACTAGGACATGCCAGCTTTTCTCTGTTGAACAAGCTGATAAAGAAGGACCTGGTTTGTGGTCTGCCAAATTCAAGGTTTAAGGATCACAAAGTATGTGATGCATGTGCAAGAGGGAAAAATGTGAAATCATTTTTTAAACCAAAGAAAGAGGTTAGCACATTCAGACCTTTTGAACTCATCCACATGGATCTATGTGGATCAATGAGAATTCCAAGTAGGGGTGGAAATAAATACATCTTTGTGATTGTGGATGACTACTCTAGATTCACTTGGACATTATTCCTTCGCTCGAAAGATGAAACATTTGAGGTATTTGTGGCCTTTGTCAAGAAAATTCAAGTGAAGATGAACATGAAAGTGGCATGCATCAGGTCTGATCATGGAACGGAGTTTGATAATGCAAGATTTGATGAATTCTGTAATGAAAATGGAATCACACACAATTTTTTAGCTCCAAGGACTCCCCAGCAAAATGGTGTTGTGGAACGAAAGAACAGGACTCTGGAGAATATGGCTCGAACAATGCTAATAGACAGTGGGATTGCAAAAAACTTCTGGGTTGAGGCAATCAATACTGCCTGCTACTTGGTGAAGAGGTGCATGATCAGGTCCTTCCTGAACAAGACCCCATATGAAATGCTCAATGGAAGAAAGCCCAAGGTGACACATCTAAGGGCTTTTGGATGCAAATGTTATGTTCTAAATAACGGGAAGGATCAGCTGGGAAAGTTCGATGCCAAGAGTGATGAAGGAATTTTTCTGGGCTATTCCTCTCAAAGCAAGGCGTACAAAGTGTATAACAAAAGGATTCAATGTGTGGAGGAGAGTGCTCATATCCTCTTCAATGAAACACCCTTTTCAAACAAAGACAACAATGGTGATGACCAAGACAACGAACCACTCTTGGTTCCAGGGGAAATCTCTGATGTGTCTAATGGCAAGGCTGGTATGATGAGTCAAGAAAAGGAGACAGTGGAAGGAAACTCAACCTCTTCCTTAGAACCTCAGGAGGAACCTGGTACTCCTATCTCTCCCACAGAAGCTGAGGAAAGAGTTGGAGATGCAGTGGAAATCACTCATCAGGTTGCAGAACAGGAGTCACAGGGAAGCTCAACTAACACACCAAGCACTTCCACTAATCAGTCTCAAGTTCCAAACTGGAAACATAAAAGCTCTCACCCTCTTGATAACATTATTACCCCTCTTGATTCCAGAATTCAAACCAGATCAAAAACTAGAAACTCCCTAGCTTTCTCAGCCTTCTTGTCCAAATTGAACCCAAGAATATCAAGGAAGCCCTAAAGGATGCTGATTGGATCGTGGCTATGCAAGAAGAACTTCATCAATTTGAGAGAAACAAAGTGTGGCATCTGGTACCTCGTCCCTCAAACAGAACCATCATAGGGACCAGGTGGGTGTTCAGGAACAAGCTGGATGAAAACGGGAAAACAACCAGGAACAAAGCAAGGTTGGTAGTCCAAGGCTACAATCAAGAAGAAGGGATTGATTATGATGAAACCTTTGCTCCAGTTGCTCGTATGGAAGCCATTCGAATTCTTATATCCTTTTCATCTCATATGGAATTCACCTTGTTACAAATGGATGTGAAAAGCACATTCTTGAATGGTTATCTCAAGGAAGAAGTGTATGCCAAGCAACCCCCTGGGTTTGAAAATCATATCCACCCAGAACATGTATTCAAACTCGACAAGGCCTTGTATGGATTGAAGCAAGCTCCCAGAGCTTGGTATGAGCGGTTGTCAAAGTTCCTTCTAGACAATGGGTTCACAAGAGGAGCGATAGACAACAATCTCTTCCTGAAGAAGCAAGGAAGGAACCTTCTCATTGCCCAGGTCTATGTCGATGATATTATCTTTGGAGCCACTGCAGATTCCTTGTGCAAGGAGTTTGCAACACTAATGGGAAGTGAGTTTGAGATGAGCATGATGGGGGACCTGAACTTCTTTCTGGGTCTCCAAGTCAAACTGTCTATCAACGGCACTTGCATCAGCCAACAGAAATACATCAAGGAACTGCTCAAAAGGTTTGACATGGAGGATTCTAAGGTGATTGACACACCCATTTCAGTGGCTACCAAACTTAACATGGATGATGCTGGCACTTCTGTGAATCAAACCATGTATGGAGGGATCATTGGTTCACTTCTTTACCTCACAGCTAGCAGACCAAATATAGTATTTCGTGTATGACTATGTGCAAGATTTCAATCTAATCCCAAGGAGTCACATCTGAAACTAGCTAAGAGGATCCTGCGCTACCTCAAAGGCACACAGGACCTGGTCCTTTACTATCCTTCAGGTGACAATTTTAATCTTATTGGTTATGCTGACGCTGACTATGCAGGTTATCTGGTAGATAGGAAAAGCACTTCAGGGATGGCTCATTTTTCTTGGCTCATGCTTAATCTCATGGGGCACAAGAAATCAGAACTCGATGGCATTATCCACAGCTGAAGCTGAATATATTGCAGCTTCCTCCTGCTGTGCTCAACTGCTATGGATCAAACAACAATTGGAGGATTTTGGTGTTTTTATTGACAACATTCCACTCCTATGTGACAACACAAGTGCACTCAATATGGAAAAAAATCATGTTCAACACAAAATAACCACGCACATTGATGTGAGACATCACTTTCTCATAGACAATGTTGAAAATGGTCATATCAGCATGAGGTTTTGTTGCACAGAAGATCAAATTGCAGACATCTTCACCAAAGCACTTGGAAGAGAACACTTTGAGAAGAACATACTGGTTCTGGGCATGCTGAGACCCAATTAGGAACCTGGTTCTTCTATGGCTTTGGATGTCTTACTCAGGTTAAGAGGCTAAGGTGTTTTCCTAATAAAGTCTAACTCACTTCAATACCGTTGCAGGTAGACACGCATGGTGATTACAGAATTTAATGAAGTGGCACTGTAGACCATGGAAGGACTGAGGTTTCTCTTTTCAAAATAAAACATGTATGGGACTTGGTTCTTATATGCCAGGTTAGTAGTTATATGTTTTCTCTCCCTCTTTCTCGAAAAGTAACTACATTAATTACTTCTGCCACTATTCTCTACCTCTCTCCACCTTTTCAGAGACACATCAATCACTTTGGTCCTTCCACCTTTCAATGCCCTTACACATTTTCCAACTCTTCAAACCGTCACTTGGACCAGTTTCCCTTCTCCCTCTCTCTACATAACTCCTCACTTCTCACCATTTCACTCACTGCCACTTCTCTGAACCCAAAAGCTTCCTTCTCACATACTTCTTTCCCTCCTTGCTCACTGTGGTTAACAATAGCGTCTCAAGAGGAAATCGTCCCCTCCTCCATTGCTACCGGCCTCAACATCACCCCTGATGAGGGCCAAGTTTCCTCATCATCCAAGGAAACCCTCTCTACTCCCCTAGTACTAGAATCATCTCAGGAAACCTTAGTCCCTGAAGCTTCATCTCCTCAATCGGAACCAGCTCCATCCTCGCCAAAAAAACCAACCCCTACAGTTGCCACTCCACCTCCATCTCCCTCTGTACCACTATATTATCCACTCATCCCTGAAACCTCTCCCATCTCTGAAGTCTCAGAGGAGATTCTGAGTCAGTATATTGACCCCTCCTCTCTCATATCATAAACGACCCATGGAATTCACTGACAAAGAGGCAAAAGAAAAAATCATTGTCCTATCTTTCGAAAAAGCCCCTGAAAATCCTTGCACTCCTCCTGAGACTCAAGGAGACTCTCTGTATGCTCCTGAGGATGCTGGCACCATGGTCCCTTTCGAGTCCACTCAGCATGCGACTCCACCCTCAAAAACTAGTGAGAGACCTGGTTCACCATCCTCTCAGTCTCCAAAAGAGCAAATATTCTACACTCATCCTCTCGAGTCTATTCCCCCTCTCTATGCTCCTGTGGATGACGATGACGAAGATGATATGGTGCTCAGTGCACGATTTAAAGTGCGTCATGGGGTCAGCATTTCCACTACCTCTGTGAAGCGTCCCTCCACTAGACTCCAGAAGAAAGAGGTTGTGGATCAAGCTCTTGAAAAAAGCAAGAAGTGTAACAAGCCTAAAAGGAGGCGTCTAGTAAAGGATGGTTAGTTTGCAGTGGACAAACATACTTCAGTGGTGGAGGTTGAAGAGGAACCTAGTTCCTTAGTAAAAAGAAAAAAGGCTGTGGCTAGGAAGAGTGTAAAGCCATCACCCTCGACGATTAAGGATAAAGTGAAGAAGAAAGATGTTGGAGAGGTTAGTGGACCTAAATCTTCCAGTTCTAAGGAAATATTGGCCAAAGGGTCAGGTAAACGTAAGCGAGAAGAAGAAGCAGAACTAGCAAGGGAACCTGGTTCTGTGCAGGCTGCTACATGGAAGGATAATGTTAAGCTACAAGCAGTGTTGCTGGGGCGCACCATTGACCCTGACATCCTTGATATGCCAGGCATGAGTCAACTCATGGCTATACTTGAGTTTCAAAAATGGGACCATCTCTTAAATGTTAGTCGGTCCAAATGTTATGAGGATGCTGTGAGATAGTTCTATGGTACCTTCTTCTCCCCTGCTGAGTGCCATGTATGTGTGTTGGTAGAAGGGGTGGATATCATATTCGATGATGCTCTGCTGGGATAATCCTAGGGGTTCCATCAGAGGGTTTGTCCTCAGTCGATCCAAAGAAAGATGCCTGCAGCAACACCTTTCGGAAAGTCATTGTCAAGCCTGGGTCTGTTCAGTAAAGGGACCGGGTACATAAGAAGGCTATGCTGCCTATCTACCAACTTCTCTTTGAGTTGGTAAACAAAGTTCTTCTCTCCCGGGTAGAGAGACGATCTGTTGCATCCAAGGCTGACCTTATTCTTATGGAGGCACTTGACAACTTCACTCTGATCAACCTACCAGCTCTAATGATCAATCACATGACCAAAGTTGTCTCCCTCAAGGATGGTAATCATGGTCTTCCCTATGGATTCTTACTGACAAGGATCTTCAAGTACTTCCAAGTACCCCTCAGTAGTCCTCAGGTTGGAACCCGCAAACAGAGTTTCACCAAAATCATACTTGAGGAGTGTGAATGCATTGAGAAGGCAGGGGGCAGTAATTCTACAATCTCTCAGATGATCACTGCACTGAATGCTGCCCAAGACACGATCAGGAGGCTGAAAGCTCAAATAGCTCTTCTGGAAGTGTTAGGCCAGTCTGATAAGGGACCTGGTTCTTCGAGTTCCACTGATGCAGAAGTGTCCCGCTTGACCATGGAGAATGCAGAATTGAAACGTCAGGTTGAGAATATGAAGGAAAGGCTTCTTCAGGAACAATCCTCAACAAATGCTCGTATGGACCTAGTCCTCTGCACTCTCACTGCCTCTACCTCTATGCCCTCCTTCTCTAGTGCTCCCTAGGATTCCTCTTTATGTGGCTGGTTGTGATTAATGCTATTTTTTTTTATTTTTTCTGGGATTGGATAACATGTGACCGCTCCTACTTTGAAAAATCCAAATGAAGTCTTCTTCTTTCGAGCAGAGTCTTCTACAAATGTCTTTACGCTTTTGTTATAAATGAAATCAGTCCTTTTGTGTTCTATTTGTTGCCTTACTGACTTTTATTCTGTCTTCGATCATGGTTGTGTGCATAAGGGGCATGAGTTAACTTTAATGGACTTCCTTGATTTTTCTTGCCTGGATCTGACTTTTTATGATGCCAAAAGGGGGAAGCTAAGGGGAATAATTAGAAACTCTGACCTGGTTGTGCAATGTTTAAGGGGGAAGCACAGCCTAAGGGGGAAGCATATTGATAGGGGAACTTGCTGGAGACCTGGTCACGCATGTGTTACTCTATCACATTTACCTCCCAATTATAAAAGTTTGTCATCATCAAAAAAAGGGAAAATTGATGAGTTGTATTCTGTTTTGATGTTTTAACAAACTTTTATGTGAAGGACCAGACCAGTTTGAGGACCTAATGTATACAACATCACAAGCTATCTATGCCTCCAGGAATTCCGGATCATATAGGCTGAATGAGGACGGACTAGCTAAGGGACCTGATCCCTTAGCGGACTCACAAAATAAAGTACAGGCCAACTTGACAGCTGTAAAAAGTTGTGACAGAAAAGGTGACTGCTTGCTACTGTTCACGATACAGTGTAGCAACAGCGCAACAGTCACTTCCTAGTGGTTGAGCCGTGTACCTTCAATTGGACATCCTTCTTGGAATGTGCAATGTTTGGTAATATCTTGAAGCAAGAAGAACACCATACTCACTTGAGCAATTACAAAGAATATTCAAGCATTAAGTGCTCTCAAACATTAAAGACTCAAGGGCTTCAAGAGCAAGAAGACAACTCCACTAAGACCTCACACGTGGTTATCAAGTAATGTTAATGTCCTTAGTTGAGTTGTAACCTTGTATCTTATTTTTTATTGTATCCTACTAAGTTTTGTAGAAGCAACTAGTTAGGAACCTTTTAATCTTTCATCTTCCAAACTTGTGTGTGACTAAAGCTAGTCATGAGTCAAAGTCTTTGTAACTAGGTTGTGACAAAGTGATTTGTAAGAAGTATTACAAGTTAGAGTATTGAAGTCTTTGTAAGAAAGTCATTACAAAGTGGCTTGTAATAGTTTAGATTACAAGTTAGTAAAATTGAAATCCTACAAGTGTAGGTCGTGGTTCTTGTCCTCTTGAGTGAGATTTTTCCAGTAAAAATCTTTTGTCTCTTTACTCGTTTTTCTAGCACGTAGTTCTGTGAAAACTAGTAGAGGACCTGATCACTCTACTGGTGGTGGACGCTAAGAAACCTTCAATGCTCTATGGAAAGACTTATCTTTACCTATAATCATCAATCAAATATAAATTACTATACGCGAAGCATTAATTAAAGGACCAAGTGGTAAAACGAAATTGAAAAAGAAGGAAGTGGCTACAACACGAAGAAGATATGCATCAAATTAATATAAGGATTCTAAAAAAAAAATTTAAGTTCAATGACCAAAAAAGAAAAATTATTAAATTTTGCTGCTTTTCATGTTGCTAACTGTCTGTTCTCTGATTTTTTCCTTTTCTCTAATTAAATTGGATAGTTATTGCATAATAATGATCATATCCTATAATGAGTATAATTTTATGCATTATTTTTAAATCTTTTTTATAATTTATGTTGAGACTTGAGAATTATTCTGTTGGTTAGTTATCTTTATTATTAGGAAGCTAAAGAAAGAAAAAGAGATTGGACATTTTTTAAAAAAATGAACGGGGTAGAAAAGTAAGGAAGGGGGGAGAAAAGGAAAAAAGTAAAGATAAAAAGTTTCAAAAAGGAAAAGAAATGGAAATAAAAGACAAAAAATTAAAGAACAGATTCATATAATTAGGTATTTATGTGCACATAATAAATGTACAAAGAATTAACTATGTCCTGAATTTGTTAAACATATGAACGGAAGAAGTTTTTCTTGAAATTCTTTTCCTTCTTTGCTTTTTTTTTTAAAGAAAATAAAAGTATTGTTTCACTTTTATAGATTATATACAACAACCAAGTATTTTTGGAAGACAATAAATTCTAAATGATGGAAAATTAAGTATTTATCTTTTTTTTTAGTTTTTCATCATTTTTTCCATTTATTTTATATTAAAAATTCTATCTTCACAACTCACACCTCTTTATCTTCATAACCTATATTTTTAATAATCTCAATAACTCCCATGCCTCTAATATTCATAACCTCTAAATACTTAATGTGTAAGTTTATTACAATATATATAGGGGGAAAATGACTTTGCACCTCTCTTTGACTAGCTTTACCATTTATCCTTTTTCATAATTTTTGGGTTTTTCCTCCTATTTCTTTCACTTATGTGTTGTATTAAATAACCCAAAAACACACCTTAAATTCTCTTAACGTATGTATTTTATTTATTGAATTCCATTAAGCATTACAATTCCATATTAGTCAAAAACCTTTACATCTCCCTAGATATATATATAATATCCATGATTAAGGTTGTCTCCATTCATATAACCTTTACATTCTGATTAAGATTCCAAAGGAGATTAGAACTTGTCCTCAATCTACCATGGCTCGCTAATTGCACGTAATGTACTCTTATGCATATTTCCTTTATCTTTTTATGTGCTTCCTATTTTATGCATATTAATTTTTATCTGTATTGGTGTTTCAGGGAGTAAGAGAGAAATGGGTCAGAATATTGCCTTCTTATAAGATGAGAAGAACTACTAAGGCATTTGATACTCCAAAGAGGATCATTCAAACCAGAAATCCTGATGATGATGACATGCAAACAAAGTAATCCTAACAGTTATACCATCTTTATATATATGTCACCTCTTTTTTACTACCACGAAAGAGTATAAGGGAGTTTTTTCCAATTTAAGTGACAATCGAAACGGGATTATTTTATTTAAAATTCAGAATCGCCACTTGAAATAATTTATGGTGTTCCAAGTCACCAATTTAAATCCTGAACCGAGAAAAAATTAACTCTATTTTACAGTCCGCGAACACAAAAATTCGGATAAGAGATTCTGTTAACCCGAGAGAAGGTGTTAGGCATTCCCGGGTTCCGTGGTTCTAGCACGGTCGCTCAACTATTATTATTGGCCTATTTATCTGATTCTAAAACATTGTTTGAAACCTACGTGCATTTATTCCTTTTAATAATCCAATTGTTACACAACTAATTATTCGGTTACACATTGCGAATTGTGTCACGGAAACTGTACCCACGATCCACAACGTGTTTATTTTAATTTTTGAAATTAGAGGTCGAGTCACGCGTGCACTCAAATTTTGGAATATTGTATCCATGACCATGCCACGAGAACCGTACACATAGTCACGGTAATTTATTAATTTAATGTACGTAGAGCAAACTACGAAAGTTCAAGGCATTTTCCATACCAATTTTGTATTTACGTGAGGGCCATAGATTATAGGATTTTATTTGTGTATGGCGCACCTAAATTATTCTTAAAGCAAGCTAATGATGCTCCTAGCGAAAAAAGTGAAATAAATAAAATCAAAAGAAATAAAAATTGATTTCATGCTCATTCCCATTTTAATTTCTTATTTTACACAATTGATCAAGCCCAACTCCTAAAGGATGAACAAGTTGATCACCAATGGGCTTTGGCCTTCCCATGTCCACAACCCAAATCATTCATACACGTACTGTCCAAACAAACCAAACATCTGAACAAGAAAAGTATCTTAATATTTGAAAACTACGACAGAACAGAATAAAAGCAAGAGCAAAGTGGGTTAAAACATGATAAGAGCATCTAAATTGTATCCAATATTCCCCATATGTCACCTCTCAATGCCATGAATTAAATATTTTGATGACTAATCTTACAATCCAGTGATAAACCAGGCTTATTGCCCCACCAAAGTTCGTTCATATTGTATACAAAGTTCCATCCTCAACGCCTAACTCCCCACCAAATACCCAAGAACAATTCGCATCAGTTTCTTACAAACACAATGTTAAACGTAAAATATGACTCAACGTAAAATAGACTGCTCATGGAAATTCGAAACACGTCTTGACAGAGAAATCCAAACTCCATATTCTGATTACATTACTTTCAACTTAGTGAGAAATTAATTGGTCATGAAATTGATCCACAAGAATATTTGAGTGTTTAACAATCTGAGTCGATTCATTTCTTTCACTTTAAACGTATAAAATCTAGGTGGGATCACAAACTACTTGTTCCAACTTAGAGACAGGAATTCCAATATGCAAACGACCATGCCCAGCTCAACAAAACTATGAGAAGATAACCTTACTGCTTCGATTCAGGTACACGTTCGAGTCTTAGAAGATTAATGCAAATACATCGTACGGTTTAACAAGTCAATGTACTAAAAAAGTAGCCAAGGTTTTCACAGGAGGAGGCAAACTACCTCAATTATCAGTCTACACAAGAAAACTCCAACGAGACAAGGAAACGTTTGTCTATCAGCATGCTAACTCTGAATTTGAGGTTCAATTTCCATACTGTTACTTGGCCAAAACCAAACATGGATCAACACACGAGAAATCATACAGAACCTATTGCCAAGTATATCTATAATCGAGCACTATCTTACGAATCCAAAGAAATTAGTAGATATTAGCTCATATTCATTCAATCCGAATCTTCAAAGAAAGCAAACACGATTATCACACAACTTTCAAATAATAATGGCCAGACAGAAGACTGTCTTTCACTAAATAAAAATCCATTCAGCATTCCACACTCAGATACATAACTCACTTTTCATGATAGATTTGATCATTCACTATAGTTTTCAAATGCCATTACTATGCTACTGTTGAGAAAATATGATCAACCTTGGCTTTAGCAAGGACTTATAACATTTGTAAACAACAGAATATTAAATTGAGTTAGCCAAATTGACAACAGGCAGAATACCTCAAACATAATATCATAACTCATTTCAAGTTGTGGCTCAACTAAACAAGCAGAACTATTCAATCAACATTTTGATACATGGCCTTTAAAACATGGACACCGGCTTGAAGATAAAACTAGATTAAATTACCCTCAAGCAAGGAATCTCAAGTATTTCAGAAAATAAATTCAGCTTAACGGCTTCATAGTCAATCGAGCTAGTTCTAATATTTACAAGACACGATCCCACCATCTCGAGCAATCACAAAACCAAATCAAATGCTTCGAAACCAAGCAGATTCATGACTACGGGACATCTATATGCAAACAACACAACAGAACATGTGATAGTAGATTCAAACAGGCTTAGCACTCTAAAAAAAAAACTTCTATTTATAAAACATGTTAAGCAAATTCAGAATCCTAAATCCCTTTTTTGATCGTTGAAGCTCTTATCACATTTGAATCCACACCAAAGCAGAAAGATAAAAGGGAAGAGGATGAACCTGAAGTTCAAGTTTTAGTAAATGTCTATCCGGATGCGATACAAGCAAAAATTGAGCGATGAACTTAACATGGACTGGATGAAACAACGACAATCGAATTCGGAACCACGAACTCGAATCACGAACGACACACCAAACTCAGCTCAGACAGATTTCATCTTTGAAACCAGAAGAAATCGGAAAAGAGCAATGCTGAACAACAAAAATTATATGTTTTTTTTTGGGTATATTTTGATTTTTTTTTAAATGTAAAACAAGAACAGAAAGAATTGATTTTTTTTTTTGAATCAATTTTCTGGAATCTGGAAACAAAGAAGAAGAACACAAGGAGCCGACAATTAATTCTTCAAAAGACCAACCCTAATTTTCCTTCTCTACTGATTTTTCTCTCCCCCCTCCTCTCTGAATTTCTTCCTCCTTATAACCCCCCTAAAATTCTCGAACCTCCCCGACTTGCTCCCCACGAAATCCCTAAAATATCCTCCTAAATCACGAAAATTTCTATCATAGGACAAAAAATAGGACAAATAGAAGGCGTGGATTCGATTTCTCGCATCCAACCACTCCCATTTATCCGGGATTCGTCCCCAAGAAAAATCAGAAACGCGTGAGGAATTGAAGAAGATTCGTTTGTCAGAAGTCGTTACGCTACGTGGAAAGAGGGGATAGGATAGAGAACGTGAGCGCGAGTTGGGTGTGGGTGAACTCGCCGATTTTGCCTTAGTTTTCCGGCGAGTTTGAGTTGAGTCGTTGGTGGCAGTGGCGTGTGGGATAGAAGGGGGGCTGCTGATGGTCTTAAGGTTAGGGTTTGGGTAAGATTAGATAGGTTTTATTTGGTAGGGGGATTAATTGTTGGCCATTGGATGAGTTAGGATGGAGGGTTAGGATTTAAAAAGGTGTTAGGGCGGGTCATGGGCTGGTTTGGACGGGTCAGAAGTTGGGTAGGGGGAAAAGGTGTTGGGCTAGGCGGATTTGGGGTAATTTTTGGGCCACTGAAATGGTTTTGCCCAATTCAGGGCCAAACAAAGCCCTTCTCTCATTTTTCTTGAATTTTATATCCTAATAAAATAAAATTAATTAAAACCTAAGTTAAGCTCTAATGAAATAAATTATCTACTTCCAATGAAATAATTGATTAACTGAAAAGAAAAAAAAATTAATACTAATACTAAAGCTAAATATGTAAAATGACCCATTTTTTTGTTGTTGATATTTTCGCTTTAATTAAACTTAAAATACTATGCACGAAATTTGAACATTTTTAGGGTATTTTCTGTGATCAAAACGTCACTGAATGCAAACAATTTTAACAAATATTCCTAAAAATTCTATAAAAATTAAAATAAACTAGAAAAATCTATTTTGTGACTTTTGTAGGAGTATATTATTACTCAGGCAAGAATCTCATGCTCATAGCTGGCCCTCTTTGCTCGGAAACACGAAGAGTTTTTGGGAAAAGATAAAGTGAGCGAATACGAGCAATTTTTGCCCGTTTAGATACTCCATGGGAAGCATTTGAAAAAGTCTGATCGAACCTTGCTTCCGAGGTTGCCTACATATCCTTGGCTATAAAGGAATCAGGTCAGTGTAGTTCTGGAGAACGATGGACGGGTGAGTTGAGTGAGGTACCGTTCTAGGCTCTGGTCCGCGGTTCCAGTCCTTACATGAAAATAGAACCAAATGAAAAATAAAAATTACAAGAAGAACTACAAAATCATGTCTACTCTTCTGCCTTGACTCTTCTACAATCTTGTTGTGCATCTCGAACTATTGGCTCGCATTCGCAAAGTGAATTTCTGTTGTTGCTAACGCGAATTTAATTCTGAAATGTGTTCCCTTGTTTTCCAGGTGGGTGCCCGACTGCCAAAACTTGAGATTATATTCCCTTGTTCTCCAGGTGGGCGCCTGATTGCCAGCACTTGAATTGTATTCCCTTGTTCTCCAGGTGGGTGCCCGACTGCCTAAACTTGAGACTGTATTCCCTTGTTCTCCAGGTGGGCGCCTAATTTCCAACACTTGAATTGTATTCCCGTGTTCTCCAGGTGGGTGGCTGACTGCCAAAACTTGGACTGCATTTCCTTGTTCTCTAGGTGGGCGCTTGATTGCCAAAACTTGAGACTGTATTCCCTTGTTCTCCAGGTGGGCGCCTGATTGCCAACACTTGAATTGTATTCCCTTGTTCTCCAGGTGGACGCCTGATTATCAAACTTGAACTTTATTCCCTTATTCTCCAGGTGGGCGCCTAATTTCCACAACTTGAACTTGTATTCCCTTGTTCTCTAGGCGGGCGCCTGATTGCCAAACTTGAGACTGTATTCCCTTGACTCTAGGTGGGCGCCTGATTGCCAAAACTTGAATTGTATTCCCTTGTTTTTCAGGTGGGCGCCTGATTATCAAAACTTGAAATGTATTCCCTTATTCTCTAGGTGGGCGCCTGATTTACACAACTTGAACTGTATCCCCTTGTTCTCCAGATGGGCGCCTGCTTACCAAAAAATTGAAACTGTATCCCCTTGTTCTCCAGGTGGGCGCCTGATTGCCAAAAACTTTAACTGTATCCCCTTGTTCTCCAGTTGGGCGCCTGATTGCCAAAAACTTTAAATGTATTCCCTTGTTCTCCAGGTGGGCGCCTGATTGCCAAAAAATTGAAATTGTATCCTCTTGTTCTTCAGGTGGGCGCCTGATTGTCAAACTTTAACTGTATTCCCTTGTTCTCCAGGTGGGCGCCTGATTGCCAAAAACTTGAAACTGCATTCCCTTATTTTCCAGGTGGGTGCCTGATTACAACAAACAGACAAACAAAGAAACTTTTCTGCCCCAGTTTGGTATTTGGGCTCATCTGTGAATGTTAATCGAGTCATGTTACCCGAAATCTCCAAGAATTTAAACTAAATCCTATTATCCAAGAGGGTCCTGAAAATTTCAAATTGAATCTCATCTTAAGAATGAAAACTTTAAAGCCAACTATATTTCCTTAAAGTAGAGCTTATGCTGGATCTTGTTACTCATGGATTTTTTGAATTTTAACTAAGTTCCATTGTCCAGGAGGGTCCTGAGAGCTTAAAACCTAAACCTTTGAAAATTGAAATCAAGTCCCATTATCCAGGAGGGTCCTGAAAACTCGAACACTAAATCTTTACAAATTTGAAATTAAAATTATCCAGGAGGGTCCTGAGAATTTAAAACCTAAATCACATTATCCAGGAGGGTCCTGAGAACTCACGACCGAACCTGTCCGGTGCATGCTTTCCTTATGGAGGGTTCCTCCAGAACAAACGAGATTTCCTGCCCCTGTTTCAATCAAAGAAAACTTTATCAGTTTGAAAAATGTGGTGGTTAGTTTGTGGCATTCTTGTTGAAGATGGCCTTCCCACTGCCGTGCTTTGTGCTAACTGGCTGCTTTGAACTGGCCAAGAATTTGTTTGACTTTCTGACTGAATCTCAACCACAGGACCCTGAAAGACCCGAATGACCTGCACTCAAACTGCTGTTTTACATTCCTGTCCTTCCCATTTGAAATTTCGCATCTTCCACAACATTCACAAACCACTTGACCATTTGAACTTTCACTAACACCTTATTTTCCATTTTTGCATTGTGTTATTTCTGATATGTTTTGGCCTCACTTTGCTTTGTGCAATTTCGGAAGTTGGTAGTAAGCTTTGAAATCCTTCTTTACTTTCTTAAACAAGGCTGACATTGATAAAGCCTTAGAGAAATAAATCCAAGAGAAATGAAATGCAATGACATTGGGAATTAGGAATAAAGAAGAAAATTCGAAACAGGATGACTGTTTGTGGGAGAAAAAAAGGAAAAAAGATTTATCTGAGTGAGGCAGCTGACATCAATGATCATGACATGCATTTCGGATTAATCAGCCAGCATGTTCAACCAATCAACTTTCAGTTGTCATACCTTATGCCCGGGATATCCATAACCCAATCTCTTCACCAAGTCACTGACCTTGTTCGGTTTGCGGTGCCCTAAAGGGTTTTCAACAAAAAAAAAACCTCTCTCATTTGTTCATCTCTTAACTCGCTGTCGCCTTACGGTGCCAATGAAGGTTTTCACCAATAAGACTCTCTCATTTTTAATTCCTCTCGGCTCGTCATCACCTTACGGTGCCCATTAGGGTTTTCACCAATAAGACTATCTCATTTATTTGTTTTTCTTTCTGCGGCACAGAATGTTGCCCCTTGGTGTGAATCATACCTCTGTCTCGCTTGACTTGACACTCTCAAATATTGGTCGGAAAGTCTTTCTTTGGATTGTAATGCAGGCTTTTAGATGGGGTTAGAAAGAAAGGATAAAGGCTCAAAACAAATTGAGTGGGTTCACAATTACAACTTTTGGAATCAGATCTTTTACATAGCCACAACTTCTACCCCAGTTTCTTTGCTTGGGGCTTTTGAATTTTTATTTGGATGGGACCGAACCGTGAGACTGCCTACGTATCCTTAAAAAGAATCATGTCAAACGTAGTTCATGAAAGTTTTGATTTGTTGTTGTTACTTTTCTCTTTTTCTCTTCTTTTCTCTTTTTCTCTTCTTTTCTTCTTTTTAATGTCTTTTTCTTTCTTTCTTCTTTTTTTTTCACACTTTTTTTTTCTTTTCTTTCTTTATTCAATTTTGTGTCCGTGTTTCTGGACCTTGCTATTGATTCCAAAAGAGGGGTATGAAAGAAAATTAATAAAGCTCAAAGGGGTAACAAAGGGTAAAGTGTTTAGATAGCAGAATAAAATGCCTTCGTCATTCCAATCTTCAGAACATGCCAAGCACAAACAAACACAATTTTAACCAAAGAAAATCATACATAATATCTTTTGACTGCGTCAGAATTGATAGCCATATCTACACATTTTTCTTCTAAATCTGTTAAATACAAAGCACCATTGGACAACACTCTCGTTACGATGAACGGCCCCTGCCAATTTGGGGCAAACTTGCCTTTTGCTTCAGCTTGATGTGGAAGGATGCGTTTCAACACTTGCTGACCCACTTCAAATTTACGGGGACGTACCTTTTTGTTGTATTCTCTTGCCATTCTCCTTTGATACAACTGTCCATGACATATTGCTGCCAATCTTTTTTCGTCAATCAGACTTAATTGCTCCAAACGGGTTTTGACCCACTCATCATTATCAATTTCGGCTTCAGCAACAATCCGAAGAGATGGGATTTCAACTTCCGCGGGTATTACTGCTTCAGTACCATATACCAACAAATAAGGAGTTGCACCTACTGAAGTGCGCACAGTAGTGCGATAACTTAGCAAAGCAAAAGGCAACTTTTCATGCCATTGCCTGGAACCCTGCACCATTTTCTGAAGTATTTTTTTATGTTCTTGTTGGCCGCCTCGACAGCTCCATTTGCCTTGGGGCGATACGGAGTGGAATTATGATGCATAATATTGAACTGTTGGCATACTTCTTTCATCAAGTGACTGTTAAGATTGGCACCATTGTTTGTTATGATTACCTTGGGATTCCGAACCGACAAATGATACTTGAATGAACAAAATCGACCACTACCTTCTTGGTCACAGATTTGAAAGTTTCAGCTTCGACCCACTTAGTGAAATAGTCAATGGCCACTAGAATGAACCTGTGCCCGTTTGACGCCGCATGCTCAATTGGTCCAATGACATCCATGCCCTAAGCAACAAAGGTCCATGGCGCGGACATTGCGTGCAATTCAGATGGTGGAGAATGAATCAAGTCTCCGTGTACCTGGCATTGATGACACTTACGCACAACGCTGATGCAGTCTAGTTCCATGGTGAGCCAATAATACCCTGCTCGAAGAATCTTCTTTGCCAGAACATACCCGCTTATATGCGGCCCACAAATTCCAGAATGTACCTCGGTCATGATAGTCGTGGCTTGCTTAGCATGGATGCACCTCAATAGCCCAAGATCTGGAGTTCTTTTGTACAACACCCCCCGCTCAAGAAAAATCCACTAGCCAAATGTCAAATTGTTCTCTTTTGATCACTTGTGGCTTGTACCGGATATACTCCCATCCTAATGTACTCCCTAATGTCATAGAACCATGGTTCACCATCAAGTTCTTCTTCAACCACATTACAGTAGGCATGCTGATCCCGAACTTGAATATGCAGAGGTCGACATAAGCTTTGTTCGGATGATGCAACATTGAAGCCAGAGTAGCCAAAGCATCGACAACCTCATTATGGATCCTTGGAATATGACTAAACTCTATGGATCGAAACCGTTGACAAAGATCATGCAAACATTGTCTATACGGTATGAGCTTTAAATCCTGTGTTTCCCATTCTCCTTGAATCTGGTGCACCAGGAGGTCTGAGTCTCCCAAGACCAAAACTTCCTGGGCTCCCATGTCTATAGCTAACCTCAATCCCAAAATGCATGCCTCGTACTCAGCCATGTTGTTGCTACAATAGAAGCGAAGCTGAGCCGTAACAGGGTAGTGATGCCCTGTTTCCGAGATAAGTACTGCCCCTATTCCGACACCTTTCATGTTAGCGGCCCCATCAAAGAAGAGTTTCCAACCGGGATTTTCTTCCTGCTCAACCTTGTTAATATGCATCACCTCTTCATCAGGAAAATAGGTCTTCAATGGCTCATACTCTTCATCGACCGGGTTCTCGGCCAAATGATCGGCCAATGCTTGGGCTTTCATCGCGGTCCGAGTCACATAGATAATGTCAAACTCTGTGAGAAAAATCTGCCACTTCGCAAGTCTGCTTGTGGGCATAGGCTTCTGAAAGATATATTTTAGAGGATCCAGGCGAGAAATGAGGTAAGTAGTGTAACATGACAAATAATGCTTCAACTTTTGTGCCACCCAAGTCAGTGCGCAGTATGTTCTTTCAAGGGGGTGGTACTTAACCTCATAGGATGTGAACTTCTTACTGAGATAATAGATGGCCTGCTCCTTCCTGCCAATGATGTCATGCTGGCCCAACACACAACCAAACGATTTATCCAAGACCGTCAGATAGAGAATTAAGGGCCTCCCGGGTTCCGGCGGGACCAACACAGGTGGGTTTGACAAGTATCCCTTGATTTTATCAAATGCCTCCCGGCACTCATCATTCCATTTGACCGCAACATCCTTCTTCAACAACTTAAAGATAGGTTCACAAGTTGTCGTGAGTTGAGCAATAAACCTGCTAATGTAGTTTAAACGCCCGAGCAAACTCATCACCTCAGTCTTGTTCCTCGGAGGTGGCAATTCTTGAATAACTTTGATCTTTGACGGGTCTAACTCAATGCCTCAACGACTGACTATGAATCCCAACAGCTTTTCGGATGGAACACCAAATGCACACTTGGCAGGGTTAAGCTTAAGATCGTACCTGTGAAGCCTTTGGAAAAACTTTCTCAAATCTCCGATGTGGTCGGCCTGCTGCTTTGACTTTATGATCACATCATCCAAGTAAACCTCAATCTCCTTGTGTATCGTGTCATGGAACACAATAGTCATTGCCCTCATGTAAGTTGCCCCAGCGTTTTTCAAACCAAATGGCATTACCCAGTAGCAGCAAGTTCCCCATGAAGTAATGAATGTTGTTTTTTCTGCATCCTCCTCATCCATCAAAATCTAGTGGTATCCCGCATAGCAATCCACGAAAGACCCGATCTCGTGCTTGGCAAAGTTGTCAATCAGAATGTGGATATTTGGCAATGGGAAATTATCCTTTGGGCTTGCTTTGTTGAGATCACGGTAATCAACGCACGCCCTGGTCTTGCCATCCTTCTTTGGCACCGACACAACATTAGCTAACCAGGTAGGATATCACGTGACTCGAATGACCTTTGCTTCCAACTGCTTTGTGATTTCTTCCTTAATCTTCACGCTCATGTCAGTTTTGAACTTTCTCAGCTTCTGCTTGATGGGAGAGAATGGCGGGTCAATTGGCAATTTATGGACCACCAAATCGGTACTCAAGCCTGGCATGTCATCATACGACCATGCGAAAATGTCCTTATATTCAAAGAATGCTTTGATTAATTCTTCCTTGATTTGTGGCTCAAGATGGACACTTATCTTGGTTTCTCTGAAATTATCTGGATCTTCTAAATTGATTGCTTCCGTTTCATTCAGATTAGGCTTGGGTTTTTCTTCAAAGTAATTTAGTTCCTTACTAATTTCCTCAAATGCATCATCCTCATCATATTCTGTTTCATCATCACACCCTATTTCTTGGATTATTATTTTAGAATTAGATTGACTTTTGAGATTGGGCCGAAGATTCCTCATGCATTTCATGTCGTTGAAACCATCATAAAAAGAACTGTACAAATAAGAAAATAAAACAAAATAAGAACTATCAG
The DNA here is from genome assembly GCA_005239525.1 of Nicotiana knightiana. Classification (NCBI taxonomy): domain Eukaryota; kingdom Viridiplantae; phylum Streptophyta; class Magnoliopsida; order Solanales; family Solanaceae; genus Nicotiana; species Nicotiana knightiana. The sequence goes on along the minus strand of ML368187.1, from coordinate 11,270 downwards.
GAAAGATGGGAAAGTGAAATTGCATTTCATTAAAGATAAAGGATAACAGGGTTTGTACATCAATAAGCGAAAAATAAAATCTGGGTCACAACCCTGGAATAACCTAGATAGAAAGGAAACCAAAACAAACTACCAAGACTCCTTTCGAGTGGGGAGAAGAGTTGACTTCCAATTGTTAAGCTTTACATTGGGCCCGATGAACTGGACGTCTGCTTTGCTGGACCCTCCTTCGACTTCTACCATGTTCACATCCTCAAACAACCTTTGGAACCTTTCAATTAACTCTCCATCAATGTCAACCACGGGACTTGGAATTGTTGACACTAGGCGTTTCCTAGCGCCGAGCTTGAAAAAAGACCTGGAGAGATGTAGGATAGGCTTCGGAAGTGCCCATGCCTTCTGTTTCAGCCTTTTAGCCATCTTCACATCTGCCCTTGTGGGTTTGAATCCGAGACCGAACGTGCCCAAATTTTCAGGGAGGGACACTACCTGTACGATACCCTGCAAGGATGCACCCAGACCTTTAACTGGCATAAATCCATTTTTCAGCATTTCAGAGGCCACCATGACGGATGCAGAGGCTATCTTTGGAGTTGGAATACATTCCCCTTTTGGAACCTTCTCGATCGGCACTATTTTAGAAACCTGATAGACCCAAGACCCTTTGTCGTTTTCGGCCTCTGTAAAAGGGACATAGGCATCACTATGAGCACACAAATTCTATTCACCATGCACGACGATCTCCTGCCTGTCCCACTCAAACTTGACCATCCGGTGCAAAGAGGACGGGACTGCTTTGGCGGCGTGTATCCAGGGCCGACCTAACAGCAAATTGTAAGAGACGGTTACGTCCAAGACCTAGAATTCCATGGTGAACTCCACCGGTCCTATTGTCAACTCAAGCACTATATCCCTGACCGAGTCTTTTCCCCCACCGTCAAAACCTCGGACGCATATGTTTTTCTTGTGAATCCTCTCATCATAAACCTTTAACTTGTTCTGAGTAGAGAGAGGGCAAATGTTTGCACTGGAGCCATTGTCAATTAATACCCTGGTGACCACAGAATCTTCACATTTTACCGCAAGATAGAGAGCTTTGTTGTGTTCAGTTCCTTCCACGGGCAACTCATCATCAGAGAAGGTGATCTTGTTCACCTCAAATATTTTGGTGGCGATATTTTCTAGATGGTTCACTGAGATTTTGTCGGGGACATGAGCCTCGTTCAAAACTTTCATCAGGGCCCGACGATGCTCATTTGAATGGATCAACAATGATAGCAGGGAAATCTGAGCGGGCATTTTTCTCAACTGCTCCGCAATGGAGTAATCTTGTACCTTCATTTTTCTCAAAAACTCCTCCGCTTCTTCTTCAGTGACTGCTTTCTTTACTAGAACTGGGTTATCTCTGGATGTTTTAGCTTTCCTTAACTCTTCTGGGGTAAAGCATCTCCCCGAACGAGTTAATCCCTGGGCTTCATTGACTTCTTCTTTCACTTCCTTTCCCTTATAGGTCACTATCACCTGTTCGTAGCTCCATGGGATAGCCTTGGTTTTGACTACCGGCAACTGGGTTACAAGTTTGATGATGATGGGGTCCGTACGGGCACCCTTTACAATTATGATAGGCTTACTCGTCAACCCCGACACGACCACCCTTGACTCATCTTGCTTTGCTACAACATTACTTGGGGATCCTTTCTCAACTATGACAGACGGCTCACTGCTTGTCGTGCTCAGCTTATTCACAGATCCTTCAACCGTTGGTTTTTTGACGGGCTTGACCTTACTAGACCGAATCATCATGACGGACTGTGAGGGTTTCTTGGGTTCCCCCTCCTTACGTACTATCTCGATCATGTTGGTTTCATCATGGGTTGGCAACGGGTTCTAATTGATGTTAGGTGCCTTCGGAGTTTGGACTACAATCTGGTTTGTGTCAATGAGCTCCTGGATGGCATTTTTCAGATGCCAACACTTATTTGTATCATGTCCCGGAGTAACAGAACAGTAGGCACAACTCAAGGAGTAATCAATATTCTTTGGGGGAGGGTTTGGCAATTTCGACTCAATTGGCCTCAGCACATCCAACTGCCTCAATCTTTGGAATAAACTGGTATAAGACTCCCCCAACGGGGTGAAAGTTTTCTTCCGCTACAACCTCTCATTTCTGAACACTGGTTTGGGCCAGAAACTTGGGCCAGTAGGATTTCGATAGGCTCGGGGGGGTGGGTAGGCATTTTGTGGAGCTGGGTAGGTGTTTTGCGGGGCTGGGGCATGTCATGGTGAATATGAAGGAGGTTGAGTGTATGACTGGGCGTGGTGGACAGAAATTTGAGGGTCTTGTGATGGGAAGTAATGTTGGCTGGATTATATGGAGTTTGGGGGTAGGCTCGGTGAAGGGGTCGGGGCTGAGTATAATGGGGTGACGGGATCCTTGGTCCAAACCACGATCCTGAATCAACTATTGCCACATCTTCTTTCTTTTTCTTTCCAATCACTCCCCCGGTACCATTTTGAATGGCTTGGGTGGTTGCTTTGATGGCCGAGTAGCTCATGATTTTGCTTGATTTAAGCCCTTCCTCCACCATGCTACCCATCTTTACTACCTCATTGAAAGGCTTGCCTATGGCTGATATCAGGTGGCCAAAGTAAGTAGGCTCCAGAGCCTGCAAAAAGTACTCCACCATTTCATTTTCCTCCATCGGGGGGTTGACTCTTGCCACTTGTTCTCTCCAGCAAAAGCCATATTCCCTGAAACTTTCACTAGGCTTCTTCTCAATCTTAGTCAAAGACAAACGATCTGGAACAATCTCGATGTTGTATTGGAAATGACGAGCGAATGCTTGGGACAAATCATCCCAAGTATACCATCTGCCGTGATCCTGACGAGTGTACCACTCCAATGCCGCGCCACTCAGACTCTGGCTAAAGTATGCCATCAATAGTTCATCTTTCCCAATAGCTCCTCTCATTTTACTGCAGAATCCCCTCAAATGGGCCACCGGGTCTCCGTGCCCATCATATAAGTCAAATTTAGTCATTTTGAATCCCACAGGTAGCTGAACATCGGGAAATAAACACATATCTTTGTAGGCTATGCTCACCTGGCCTCCTAATCCCTGCATGTTCATGAATGATTGTTCCAGGCTTCTTACCTTCTAAACATCTCCTCCTGCTCTAGGTTTTTAGGCGGTTTATTAGTCTCAACAGGGAGGTCGAAATGAGGAGTGTAGGAGTAATGGTCTGGGGCCTTGAAGGTAGGCTCCGGGGGATAGTATTGGTTATCTTGGGTATGGAATAATGGCTCACTGGAGGATCGATGGAGTGTAGCAGGCGGGGGTGCTACGAAAACAGGGGTGGATGGTATAGGGGGGTATGGGATTGGTTTGGCTGGTGGTGCTTGTGTGGTTTGGGAAGTGGTGCCCTGATAGTGGTGGTAATGGGGGAAGCCTGGGGGATGTTGCGGAGATGAGTCAATAGTGGGAGGTTCCTGGGATTGAGCTAGTGGCGGGATGAAAGCAGGGTTGGTGGGGTATGATGGTGGTGGATGCCCCTTCATCGATGCTTGGTACATCTCTGCCATTTGGTGTTTCAACTTATGTAACTCCTCTTTCATATTAACGTCAGACTCCTCTCTCTCCCTTGATGGATCAATAACACTTGCATCCAGCTCTTTGTTAGCCATGCTCAACTTGTTTTTAGACCTGGTGTTGTACGGGTGAGTTTCCAGAATGCCAAACAAACTAACCACCTGACTAATATCAATGACAACGGCAAACTTGTCAGCGTTAAAAGCTTTAACAGATAGGCAACCGCACATTCGGGATGCAATGCACCTAGATAGTTAAAGCTTCTATTCATGCGGTTGAACGGCATCATGCTTCATCCCGTCTTTTAACTAATTCTTCGCATTTTGCACTTTCCTCTTCTCTCTCTTTTTCTTTCACTCAAAAACCCTTCTTGATCACTATTGGCCTTTTTCACTTATTTTGTTTCCTTCCTCTTATTTTGCACTTGTTTTTCCTCTCTTGTTTTGCCATTATTGTCGTCCAGTCGATTTTCTTGATTCTCTTTCTTTGATTTTTCTTTTTTTTTTTTCTTTTTTTTTGGTTACGATCGAATCCTATGGGTATTGCCTACGTATCATGGCGCCGCATGAATCAGATCATTACGTAGTTCAGGGAACAAATGCAAAATAAAGAAAGATAGATTTTTGGTTTTTGTTTTCTTTTTTTTTTTCAAATTTTCATGAAATAAAAAAAACAAAATATCCTGATTACAATGACTTCCTTTACAAATTTAAAAATAAAAAAAACTGACAGACTCGACAAGTGGGCTAGCAGACTCCAAAAGAAAGATGAAAATACAGACTCATAAATGGACTAACAGACTCCAAAAGAAAAGTGAAAATACAGACTCGAAAATGGATTAACAAACTCCAAGGAAACCAGAAATACAGACTCGAATAAAAATTATGCATACATAAGTGCCTCAATTGCTGCTCCAGGGGCCCGCTGGACATCAGTCAGTCTCGCCGCGGGCCTATGCACCATATCTTCTTGAAGGTGAAATAGGTCATCCATGATCTGTCGGACAAAAATCATAACGGAGGCGAAGAACATAGACCTGGTCATGTTTTCACACTCGTTGCACTTCATTGCAATGTAGTTCGCAATGCTCCTAACCCTTTCTCTGATAATACCCTTCTCTTGTAGCAATCGTCTAATCTGCTGGGATCTTGTCCCCAAAATTTGTTCGGCTGTATGATTTTTCTCTTGAAGCTGCTGCAAGTCTTTCTCTATCTGCGACATCAGGGCATAGCAGTATTCTCGTTTTGCTTTGAAATCTTTTGCCTGCTTGGTCATTTTGTTCTCAAGGACGATGATCTTTTTCTTCAACCCCACGGCTTCATTGTCATATTTTTGTTTTAACTGTTGAACCAATCGTGCTCTTTCCTCTACATTCCTAGCCAATTTTGTTTGAACCTTTCCCAGTTCGCCCTCGATCTTTTTAAGATCAAAACTATATTCACCCACTTTTCACCTGAGATTATCTATAAGCTTTTCATCCCTTGCACTTCTGACGGGGTTCTCAACTGCTATTTTCATTTCCCGAGTTTGGGCTCGGAGGGCGTCATTTTCTTCGGCCAACTTTTTATTTTCACCTTCATCCACGGTGTCTTGAAAACCATTCTCAAATTTAAGATCACTGACTTGCTTTTCCACCCTTCCTATTGTGGCCCTTTACTCATTCTCCTTAGTCAACCAAGCCCACTATTCCTGTGATGCTTCAACAGATTCCTGGATGTGGGGCCTTTTGGCTGGTCTTTCAGGTTCGGCCCTTGCAGTGTTTTTCTTTCTATACCAAGCAAGATAGGCTGGTGAGACCTCTCCTTTAGACAAGTCACGCACTCGAGTGTTTGCCATCAAATATTGGCATTCGTTCCAAACATGACGAACTATTTCTTCATGAAATTGGCCGTCGGAGCTGACTTCGACTACATAAACACTAAGATCCTCATCTGGATGTGTCACCTGGCATCTTCCCAACTGTCTCATCACCCGGTATGGAGCGTAAGGCTGAATGCCTCGAAGACCCATTAGGAGGAAGTAAGGATCGGTAGCCGGCATATATACAACTTTTTCGACGGGGAGCGAACCCAGTGTCCATTCTATTTGTCCTGCCGTTATGGAGCGAAGGCAAGATACCAAATCTCCAAACCCTTCTGGTAATCTGAAACCTGAGACCCTTGTGTCAAACTCCTCAATGCAGCTCTTTCCCATGGATCCATAGTTCATATATCGAGGGCGCTAACACAGATGCTCAATCATCCACATTTGTAGTAGTAAATTGCACCCCTCGAAAAAATCTACCCCAGCTTTATAAGCCGTGAGAGCTCAGTATATCTCAGACACTATCATAGGGGCAAGGGTGCTCTTGGCGTTGGTAATCAAAACAGTGACGACTCCAGCTACCCGCAGATCAATATTCCCATCTTTCCGGGGAAACACCACGAGACCTAAGAATACTACCATGAAGGAGAAACGCCTATGATCATCCCATTTTGATCGGTTCCCTCTGCTACAATTTCCATTTTTCGGGTTGTTGAATCCCCTTTCATGCTCGTACCTCTGGTATATGAAGCGTAGAGTGGAAAACGCTCCTTCTAAATCTTCATACTGGATCCCCCTACTTATTTTTAGCAAATCCATAAACTTGTAGGGGGTAACGGCCCTTGGAGCGACCGGGTATTTTCCAAAAAATGAGGCTGGACCCGATGAGGGTTGCCTACGTATCCCACATCCGGTGGGAATCAAACCCGCGTAGTTTGGCCAGTTTTGACACGAAAAGGAACAACCATTTTGGACTAAAACCTTTCTTTCTCAAAAACTCCTTTTTTTTTATCTAATTATTTTCCAAGAATATTTTTCCTTTTTTAAAAAAAAAAATTTGGCAGAGTTTCGGGATATTTTGAACACCATTTTTTGGAAACGGGTGAAATCCTCTCTCCTACCTCAAACTTGGTTTTCTTTTTGGTTTTCCTCACTTAGTCTAAAAGCCGGTTGATGCGTGGCTAGAATTCATGGTTTAACACGTTATATGCCTTACATTTTATGTGCGTTAATGATAAAAATACACTTTTTATGTGCATAATGGAGTCTATTTCATGTGTAGGTGAATTAGAGATGGAAGCTGAGCTAAATGGATGCAAAAACGTCGAAAATATGCTAAAGAGGCAAAGAGGAGTACACCGGGCTATAGCCGGGCGTTTGAGCCTTAAGGCCAGGCCTGGCCTGGCTTTATCCAGGCGTTTGAGCCTTAAGGCCAGGCCTGGCCTGGCTTTATCCAGGTGTTTGGGCCATAAAGCCAGGTCCCTGGTCTTGTCCAATTCGGGTTTTTGAAGATTTTAACTATTTCCCGGTTTGAATAGAAGTCTCCTACATGTTTAGGGTTTATCCCAAAACATATAAATAGACTCAAAAACACAACTTGAAGGGAAGAAGCCATTAAAGTGAAGAAAAACCTATGGATTACTACTCAGCAAAGCAGAAACACTAATTTTTATGTCCTTATTTCATTACACTATAATTCAATNAAACTTATGGTGATATTAATATAGTTTGGTTGATTGTTCATCTCTATTTGTTCAACTACGTTCTTGTTCTAGTTAATTGAATGGCCATCAATTAGCTGTACCTATTTAGTATGCATCTACTTGAGAGAGAATGCATATTTAGGTAATTATTTGAACAACACAACTCCCGGAGTATAGACGAAAGTCATAACCGATAGTTTATAAGTTGGATTAGAAATAACGATACTTCGGGTGCAATCTAAAGTGAACTGTAATGCAATCTAGCTAGCGTAACTTGAGAGAGTGCGTCTAGTAAATTATCATAATTACTTGATTGATAGAGATAATTAATCAAGTTATATGAAATATCTGAGAAGTAAATTCATGATTGATAGAGACAATTAATCAAGTTATATGAAATATCCGAGAAGTAAGTTCACCAACGGGGGAAACCATAGGCTTAGACCTTTATCATAATTGTTTACAACACATTGTTAGTAATTGTTAGTTATTATTATTGTCAGTAGAATTAGTAAAACATCACCAATTTATATTCAAAAAGTCTTGAGAGAATTGATTGAGTAAAAGTTGCGTATTCTAAAGACTTGATTAATACGTTAATTCCCTATGGGATCGACTCTGGGCATAATACCTCGGATTATATTTGCAACGCCCGCTTAGTCTTTTNTGTTATCAATTGAGTTGGAAGAAATACAAAATTTTGAAATATAGTCAATTTTCTTCAAATTTTCGCTTATACATTGAAAGTTTAACGTTTGCTAACGTATTGCAGGTGCATGCCTAGAAACTCATCGAGAACTGGTGAAATAGTCGAAGCCTTATTAGACCCCGAGAAAGTTTTCAAGGCCCTAAACCGGACCAACCGGAAAAGCAAAAAATNAACAAATTGAAACCGACATGGAAGATCCACACAACCGGAACAATAATGGGGATGATGTGGTAGACCCAGTCGCTCAAATAAGGGCAGAGGCTCCTTTATATGACTGGGCACAACCCACAACTGAGAATTTGGCCACTTCGATACTGGTCCCTCAGATACAGGCCGAGTCCTTCCAGATAACAAATAATATGTTGCACTTATTGCAGAACGAGGGACTATTCTCAGGGTCATATATCGAAGACCCCCAGTAGCATTTGAAAAACTTCCTGTCAATTTGCAAAACACAGAGGCAGCCAAACGTCACTCAGGAGGCAATAAAACTGTTGTTGTTTCCATTCTCAGTGACTGGCGCTGCACAGACTTGGCTAAACTCACTCCCCATACCATTACCACATGGGAGGAGTTAGTTAAGCAATTCGTGAACAAGTTTCATCCATCTTACAAGAATGCCCAACAAATCGATGAAATCTTGAGCTTCATATAGAAACCAGTTGAAACATTGCAAGAGACATGGGAACGATTTAAGGGGATACTGGTTATCTGTCCACATCATGGTATTCCAGAGCAGATGTTGGGGCAGCATTTTTATATGGGTTTGGCTGATACTGTTAAAGCAAATGTTGATGCTTCGGCTAGTGGAGCATTCTCGAGCAAATCGTGGAGAGAAAGTCAAATCTTACTTGATAAAATGGCATAGAATTCAGGATGGAAAACAAGGAATGCACCCATTACTCCTGTAGTTCACTCAGTGCCATTCGATCCATCTAATACTATTGTAGAGAACGTGGCCACCTTGATAACACATATGAGTATACTTACTAAGAAGGTGGAGGAATCAGGACAAAAGCAGCAGGTACACATCATAGACACAACTAATGGGGGCTTATGCACATCTTGCATTAGTCAACCACTTTGTAATCACTGGAATGCAGAATGTCATCACCCTCCTTATCCAGAAAATATGAATTATGTGTTGAATTATGGAAGCCAGAGACAAGAAGGGCAGAACTGGGGTCAGCAAGTTCAACCATATTGACCACCCCACCAATAGTAGAACAGTGGAAATATGGGTGTCAGGGGACAACAAGGTAATGCAACATCGTATCAGAGGCCACAAGGTTATAACCATCAGAATCAACAACAAGCATACTACCCTCCTCAGCATCAACAGGGGGGAAAGCAAGAAGATGGGTTTTCCAGGTTAGAAGCTATGATGCAGCAGGTTATTGGGTCAAATGCCAAAATCAGTGAGAGAGTAGATGTACATGATGCAGCTATTAAAAATATTGAAGTACAGTTGGGCCAGATATCTATGGCAGTGAACAATCGTCCTCCTGGAACTTTACCTGCAGATACTCAGGTAAATCCTATGGACCAGGGCCCAAGGCAGCTGATGGCAGTGACTCTCCGCAGTGGCAGAGACTTAAACTTGGAACTGGAGAGAGCTCGTGAAAGCAGACAGGCCGAGACACTGGTACCCATGCCGATTGAACTTGATGATTCAACAAACTTGACCAAGGTAACAGTGCAACCTACTGAAGGAGAACCCAGTGCACAAAGTGAGACTGAAAAAGAAGTAGAGATAGACCAGGAGCCGGTAGTTGAGGTGGTGGCTGAGAAAGAAAAGTCACAAATCACTGGGAAAAAGAGACCTCCAGCTCCATCCCCTCAGAGGCTGGCCAAATACCAAAAGGATGAATAGTACAAAAAGTTCTTGGACATGCTAAAGCAAATACAGGTAAATATCCCATTGATTGATGCGTTGAAGGAAATGCCTGGTTACGCTAAAATGATGAAGGACTTGATGTCCAGAAAAGTTGACTTCCAAGATCTGGCTACTGTCACCCTTACTCAGACTTGTAGTGCGGTGGTGACGCGTCCTATTGCTGAAAAGTTGTCTGACCCAGGGAGTTTTACAATTCCTTGTACCATTGGCAACTTAGCTTTCGCCAAAGCTCTATGTGACTTGGGGGCCAGCATTAATCTGATGCCGCTGGCCATATATAAAAGACTGGGGATTGGTAGAGCCAGGCCCACCTCCATGCTGCTACAACTTGCTGATAGGACGGTGAAGAGACCGTCGGGTATTCTGGATGATGTATTGGTGCAAGTGGGGAAGTTTGTATTTCCTGCTGATTTTGTGATATTAGACTGCAAAGTGGATGAGGAAATTCCCATAATCTTGGGAAGGCCATTTTTGGCCACAGGCAGAGCTCTTATCGATTGTGAGACTGGTGAACTTAAGATGAGGCTCAATGATGAAGAAATTACTTTCAACGTGCAGAAGTCTATGAGGTGACCTAGTGAGTTCACCAACTGCTCTCTTATTGATGCTGTGAATATGATCCCAGAAAAAGATGATGCATCCCTGACTGTTGGGGATCCTTTGGATGAATGTTTGATGAATCTAGATGATATGAACGGCGAAGAACTGGATGATTGGGTGTTAGCACTTGAGGAAAANTTAACCAAGGACATCGATGATACATACTTTGTTGAATCTAGTGTCATTATTGTTGAGGATGTTGGTACACACTCCAACCATTTTTTCACATTGTGTTTGGATGATGATATGCAAATAGAGTTATCCGAACCACTTAAGGAGTTGAGGGATACAGAACAAGATGCCTACATTCTGGAATTCTTCTTGCAAGAAAGTAGGGAGTACACATATCATCGAAAGGNNNCACCTTACTTTTATTTCTTGTTTTGTCTATATGTGATGCACTGAGGACACTGCATGATTTAAGTGTGGGGTGTTATACATATTGGTTGTGATTTGTTGTGTTTAGTGTGCTTTCTTGTTAGTAGTCTTATCTTTTCTTGCTAGTAAGTTTTTCTTTTATGTAGAACAAAAAAAAATTTATTAGAAATATGGGGACTCTTCCCGATGATGGATCTCTTAGACAGTTCTCTTGAGGGAAGTAAGTCTAAAGAAAATACCAAAAAGATTTTTGTTTTAGGTAGTGTAGTAATTCCCCCTTGGTTTTTCCTTGGACCACGGTTCTTTTCCAAGGGTTTTTAATTGAACCGGGTGTAGGTAGTTTTTAAGTTTTAGGAGTAGTAACCACATGGTTGAGGTCTTAATAGTATCAATATCTCGGAACGTTGTGATGCCTTGAGAATAGTCAGTACTTTGGTTGTGACGCTTAGACTCAATTTTTTGACTCTGGGATAAATACCTTAAATCAGGGATTCATAAGATTTGCTTAACTGCTTTGACTGGAGTGTCGTGATAGATCCAATCTTGAGTGATATATGTTCCATGTGTGTGTGAGATTTGTATGCTATTTT